>APFE030630228.1:61449-92113 GCA_000404065.3 Pinus taeda | reverse complement strand
TTCTTCAATTGAGGAGGTAACCCCTTCTCCTTTTAATAGCATTTTTGTAGTTTGTAGGAGCATTAGAAAATAAAGCTGTAAGGTATCTTCTATTTGACCTTTGTTGTACTTAAAGAGTTGCTCAAAACAAGTAATGTGATATTTGCTTTTAAATAAATAGAAGTCTTAAACAAAAGGAATGATTTCTAGGAAATTAGATATAATTGCATTCTAAAACTACACTGCAATCTTAGTGAACCCCTCTCAAAGTTATAAATATTGTAAATCTTTTTAGATTTTCAAATTGGTCCCAAAAATGTTATCAATATCAAAATAGGAGCTAATCCAATTTCAGCATCTCCAACTCTTACCTTGTCATCCATCTCCTCTTAAGGAGAAAATTGTCTATTCCACTCACCAAAGCTTATGATTACTCAGAATGTAATTTCAAGAATATTGGATACAAAAAGATAAGAGGTCTTATTACAAGCCTGCTTACCATGTTCATAGGGAAATAGTTTAGCCGACATTACCAATAATGCATACCAAAACAGGGTAATGGCTTCAATTGCAAGACAATGGGGTCTCATCACGAGCCAACTTGTTCAGTTAGATTACTACCAGTGAATGGCATTGTCACTTAGCTGGTGTTGTGGATCTAACCCAAGAATATTATAGATCTGATATGAAAATATAAGATAATGGAAATAAACCCAGAAATAATATGAAATGAATCTTTATTGATCAAAACCCTTATGGTAGGGCAACACCATACATTCACTCCTTAAGGAAGGAAAACACTCCACAAGCAATATGCTTGTTCATACAAGACTATTTCTCTTCATGTCTCTCCATGTGGAGTCTCTAGCCTTTATATAGGCCTCATACATACAATACCATACATCATTACCATGGTTTACTCATACCATCAACTAATACCATGGGCCCATTACATTATTATTAACTACCTGTGGTCCCTTACATGACATGGGTTAACCACCTTATTTATTACTATGGCCCATCCCATTATTACCTTGGGTACCTCCCTCGGTACCCCATATTACCCCCCTTAGGTATATAACATTCCACCCCCCTTAGTATGTTTCGTCCCCGAAACATTGGAAGAACACCAATAATAAGATCTACTCAAAAGAGTAGTCCACTGATACCATGCACGTGCATCTAGCCATCCAAGAGAAAGGTGAACCCTCGATCTCGCTGGTGCCTCGCTCGCTTGAGATGGAAGTTGATCGTGGCCGCTCTTCTGTTTTGTTGTGTAGTAGGTGGATCGTCTCTCATTTGTATCTGTCATGTGACTACTTGGTTTCCATCTTGATGGTTGTCTTGCGGGGTGATGTGGGTGATGATATGTTGAAGTTTTAACCCACGATGGCTTTTGCTTGACTTCACCCTGCTGTGGTGCCTTTTGTGGTGTCTTCTTTTTCAATATGACTTCAACCACTGAGCCCTCCTCTGATGTATCATCACCTGTAACCTTTTCTTCTGCAACCTCTGTTTGTGTTTGATTGTCGATCATCAAAGGCTCATCATCTGATATGTCAATCCCTTGAACATCTTCTGCTTCAGCCTCCATGTGCTCTATCTGTTTATGGATGGAAATATCCTGTAATGTAATTTTTCTTCTTTTTATACCATAGCTTCAGGAATTTCTTCTGCACATTAATATTGATAGTACCCACGGATTCCATCCAAGGATATCCCAAAACAACATCCATATTATCCATCTCTGAAGCATAAAAATCACCATGCAACACATATTTATCTATAGAAATCTTCAAATCCTTGTACACTTGAACATCCTCATTATCAACCTGTATATGTTCAATTTGTTTTGTTGGGACTTGCAATTTCTTTGCCAATTTGACATTTATAAGATTTTGTTTGCAACTCGGATTGATAGACAATGATTTTTTCCTTCTGAATTAATCCATGAACCTGTAATAACGATATACCAGTAGGAAATAGACCCACATGTTTCTCTTTATCTTGTTTTCTGGCATGAGACCATCTATCTAAAAGTAATTTTTCAAATTCTTCATCGGGCAGGTTGAAACACTTCTTTTGGTTAACTAATCCCCACCATGTGGCTGCCTCATCTTTAAAATTACCCATTGCCACCCATTTCCAATGGTGTCTAAATAACCTCTTGTATTCATTTATGTGTTCTTCAATAGTAGAACCATTATCTTTTCCTGTAAAAGCCATGAAGAGGGTTTTGAAAAAATTCACTTACTTGGCGAAAATTTTGAAATTGTCACAGTTTCGTCAATATTGCTCAGAATCGCTATTATAACCTGTTTTTAGAAATGGAACAATCATTCTGCATCTGCCCATGTAATAGAAATCCTAATCCATGCACTAGAATTCCAGATCTGCGCTACTACTCTCCCGCCGTCACCCAAAATTTCTGAAAAAAATGTTGATTTTAAATCAGCGATATCTCCCTCATCCGGACTCCGATTCGACTGATTTTTTTTTTGAAATTGGGTATTTTTCCACAAAGATTCCAGATCTATAATTAGATCTTGTAGATCTTGCACCAGGACGTCTAGATCTGCACCGCAAATTCGCTGCCCCGAAAAATTGTCTCCAACCCTACTGATTTTTTGATCAGCGATATCTCCTTCATCCGGACTCCGATTTGACCGATTTTTTTTTTTAAATCGGCTATTTTTTCACAAGAAATACAGATCTGCAATCAGATTTTTTAGATCTTGAACCAAAACATACAGATCTGATCTGCAAACTCGCCGCCCTTGAAATCCTGCAAAAAGTAAAAAAAAAAATATCTCCACATTTTGTGCCCAAGAAAGTGCTCTGATACCACTTGTTGTAGATCTGATCCAAAATATAGCTCTGATACCACTTGTTGTAGATCTAACCTAGAAATATTATGATAATAGAAACCACTTGTTGTAGCTCTGATACCACTTGTTGTAAGAAAGTATAAGATTATGCAAATGAACACAAGATATAAGATAGAAATGCTTTATTGATCAAACCCTTATGGTAGGGAAACACCATACATTCACTCCTTAAGGAACGAGAACACTCCACAAGCCATATGCCTGTTCATACAAGAATACTTCTCTTCATCTTCATATCTCTCCATGTGGAGTCTCTAGCCTCTATATAGGCCTCATAAATACAATACCATGCATCATTACCATGGTTTACTCATATCATCAACTAATACCGTGGGCCCATTACATTATTATTAACTACTTGTGGTCCCTTACATGACATGGGTTAACCACCTTATTTATTACTATAGCCCATCCCATTATTACAATATTACCTTGGGTACCTCCCTCGGTACCCCATATTACCCCCCTAGGTACATAACATATTACCCAAGAAGCAAAAGCTAAATTCCGTGTCTGTCTACTAACACCATCAGTGTATCCTAAATACACCAAATCACCCATCAAAACCTGCCAAAGCAAATAAAAAATATCATCATCACAACGAGATCCATAGAGAGAAATAAAAGATTATGTACAATATTTAAATAACAAAGAAAATGCTAGTCAAGAGCCTAGGCTTAATACTTCTTGAGATAGAGCTCATTTCTAGTTCTGACAACACATTTCCTTCAAAGTCAGCCAATTCATATGCACCCTTCTTTAAGATGTTTTTGATGATATAAGGACCATACCACATAGGTTTAAACTTTCCTGCACCAAGGTGTCTTTGTCTTGGTCATAGACCCAAACGAGGTCACCTTTAGAGTAAACCCTAGGTTGTACAGTTTTGTCATATTGGGCTTTTACTATTTTTTTATGAGCTTCGTTCATTGTGGCTGCATCCTGACACTACTCATCAAGATGTTCCAAATGAATGAGGCATTCTTCAAGACTTGAAGTGTCTAGAAGAAGCTGGACTACTAATTTGAGAGATGGAATTTCACATTCTATAGGAAAAATTGATTGCAACTCATAAACCAGCTGAAAAGGAGTAAAACTTGTAGTGGTATTAACAAACATACGATATGCCCAAAGTGCTGGATATAGCATGATGTTCCAGTTGGACTTATCTTGATTGATTGTCCTTTGTAGGATGGTCCTAAGGGATTTATTGATGGCTTATACTTTTCCTTTTTCTTGAGGATAATAAGGAGATGAATTATCTTGTCGAAATCCCAACTTCAAAGCCAACTCATACATCATCTTCTTTTGGAAGTGACTTTCATGATCAGTGACAATCTTTCTAGGAATACCGAAGCATGAAATTATTTGATTGAATAGGAAAATCCTCTGTTGTCTCACTATCATTATTCAAAGTAGGAATAGCTTTCACCCACATGGTAAAGTAGTCTACTACTACGATGGTATACTTGTGTCCCTTAGTCGAAGCTGGGTTACAAGTAGTTAAATCAATACCCCACTTGGTAAACGGACCAACAGTGACAATAGGAAAACGTGGAATTGGATACACATGCATTTTTCAAGTACAAATCTAACAAGGACGCCATTTCTTGACCGCACCAATGCAATATTTGAAAATTGAGGGCCCAAAATAGCCTACATGGAATATTTTTTGGGTTGTAGCAAGCCCAGATAGATGACCTCCATAGGCTCCATTGTGGCAATGATTCAAAACTAACTCAACTTCCTCTAAGGTTAAACAATGTCTAAGGATTGAATCAATCCCTCAACAATATAAATTATCACCAATGATAAGCATTTTTAGCCAGGTGATGCAACTTCTAACATTCATCCTTAGAAAAATATTGAGGGAACTTCAAAGTACAAAGATATGTAATGATGTATTTGTAGCAAGGATCTTGTGAAGATATGGAAAACATATGCTTATCAGGAATGATTCTTCATAGACAACATCTTCTTCACAAGGCAATTTTGAGATCAATTCCACAAAGACCAAATATTTCTTTGACTTAACTAACATAAACTTGAGATCAAACTCTTGTAATATGACAATCCATTTATTATATATTCCCCCAATCACTCACCTACTGAGAACAAATTTAAATGGGTTGACGTCAAGTGGAATGTAATGACAGAGTCACTGGACAACATGAACAACTGCCAAAGCCAATTTCTCTACATGAGAATACCTAAGTTTAGGACTAAGTAAGGCACAGATTAGATAATAAATCACATGCTCCTAAAGGGAATTGTCTTCTAGAACCAGAACCATACCAATGGTTGATTCAACTGCTATAAGATACGAGAGGAAATTTCTACTATAATCAGATGGAATTAGAACAAGAGAAGAGGCCAATGCCTTTTTCAAGGCATCGAAAGAGCATTGAGAAAAGTCATCCCAGATGAATATAAACCTTTTCTTGAGTAAATGCATAAACCTTTTTATGATCTCAGCATAATTTACGATAAAAATCATTAAACAATTGGCTTTTCCTTCGAGACTTTGAAGTTGACGGATACTCGATGGGGGAGGAAACTGAAGTATCGCCTCAAACTTCAAGGGGTATACATGAATCCCTTCATTAGACATGATTAATCCCAATAACTGACCAGATGTAACCGCGAAAATTCACTTATTTGGGTTCAACCAAATTTTTTATTAATGACATATTTCAAAGACTAATTGAACGTGATTTGGATGTTTCACTCTCTTGTGAGAACGAGCAGCTAGATCATCCAAGTATGCTTCAATTATATCCTTGATGTCATCAAAAGCATAGGACATGGCCAACTAAAAGGTAGGCCCAAATTTTTATAGGCCAAAAGGCATTTTCCTGTATGCAAACATACCCTAGGGGAAAATAAATGTTATCTTATGTTGGTCCTCAGGATGAATTGTAATTTGATGATATCCAACAAATCCATCCATGAAGGGGAATATCTCATTTCTAGCACACTCATCAATAATCTGATCGATAAACGGAGTGGGGAAATTATCTTTAGGAAAATCTTTATTCAAATCCATAAAATCTATGCACATGTGGATTGTTCCTTTCTTTTTATCAACAGGGACTAGATTTGAAATCCATTCATTCAAAGGAATAGGGTAGATGAAACCTACCCTAAGCAACTTCTCTACCTTAGCCTTAATAGTCATAGCTTTCCTATTGTTCTCATGTTGAACTATCGAAGGATCAATTCCAGAAATTTATTCATAAGACCAAGAAAATACATCTTGAAACTCTTTAAAGAGATCAATGTATATTTTGATTTCTTCAGGGGAACACTAAGCTCCAATGAAGATATTTTCAATAACATTAGGATTCCGGGAAATGTTCACCGGAATGGTTTTTGAAATACTAAACATATTACCTTCGACATAAGTATGTGATGGAGCCAAAGGGTTATGAACATTTCCATTTAAAGAAGGACTAGACAAGTTTGATTCAAGCTCATGCAAGTTAGCGAGAAAATAGGACCGATGATGTAAGTCATCCCATGGTGTTTCTACCCTAGTCATTTCTTCTAGGATTGCCTCATCAGATGGTAAAATAATGTCAAGGCAATCCATAGCTGAAATAGAATCAATTGTCCATACTACAGCCACATCCCCATCTTCATCCTCTGATGCGAGAGGGATGGGATTGAAATAGAATCAATTGTCCATACTAGAGCCACATCCCCATCTTCATCCTCCGATGCGAGAGGGATGGGATTTGAATCTGCAGAATCCATAATATATTGATATGAAATTTCTACTATATACATTGGATAATCCATTCCACCTACTTTCCCCTCTTTTAATGTAGAAGTAGGAGGGGGAAAGGGCCAAGGATTAGAAAATAATAAATTCTGAAATAACCATGTTAACAAATGATCTTGGAAGATTAAATGACATTGACATTAGGGAAAGGTGATGGAAGATCGAAAGTTCCCATCAACAAAGAATACATTCCAACTCCTAGATTCTAAATAGGCTACTTGATATTCTTTACCAATGGAACAGTGGAGTCAGCAGATGCATTGGGATCATCAGGAGAATAAGCTAACTAATCAAACATAACAAATCTCCCCTCATGGGGGAAGCATAGGATGCGAAATAAGGATGAAACAATGGCATCCATTGTGTAAACCTAGTTGCAACCCAATAAAATATTGTAATCGAGATTAGCATCTACTATATCTACTTCCACATTAGTGACCCTTCCCCTACACAAATAAGGAAGGAAGGTAGAATTACATGAGGCCTATGAGAATGGCCATCGAATGTAGTTAAGAGAGTAGGAGAGGTAACAACCTGAGGTCACCCAATATCCTTCCAACATGATATAGACATTATGCATGTGGAATCCCCTTCATCAACTACAATTCAAAAGATCGTATTCTTCTAATAGGTAGATTTAATCTAGAAAGCCATGTGATGAGGAAGCATAGTCTTAACATTTGACATATCAAATGTGACTACCATAAAATTCTTAGGGTCTACTTCTCTGATCGCAATGAGAAAATCATTCCTTTGTGCATGACACAGTTGGAGTACCTCTAATGCCGACATGATACATGGGATCTGAGCTAAATATTTGACAAGGGAGTAGTTTTGAGCAACCCTCACATTGGGACTATAGTTTGAATGTCATGAGGAGCCTTTCAGCATCCAAGGTATAGGCTCTACTATGGGCGTCTCAATATGTAGAGGTTCTGAAGTATATGAAGTAGTTTTAATTATAGAAGGTTTAGCCTCTCCATAATCATGCGCTCTCGTTGAAATGTCAACATGATACTTAACTATATATGCATTCAATGTAGCTTCATCATCTTGGTTTCCCCCTACAGGGATTCTAGCACTAGCACTCACGCCAACAATTAGTTTCTTCCCTTGGGGAAAAGGGTTTGTAAGTTCAACGTGGGAACTAGAATAACCTTTTTGTGATAACAAGCACTGAGTGTATTCAATCTTGGGGAGAATATGGATGAGGTGATCCCGATTGCATAACTTACATGGGAACTTAATCTTCTTCTTAAATTCCTTTTTTCCCTCGCTGGTGTTATCATTGGGCTTATTGGCATTTCCCTTACCTCCCTTATATTTTTTCTTTCCATGTCCCTTCTTCTTCCCATAAGATTGTTGATTTCTTTTGGGATTTGAGGGCTGGACAATTTTAATTGCCAAATATTGAGAAGGAGTAGACACATACGGCATAGTTTGTGTTGTAGAAGCAAATTTTAGAGACAACTATTGTAATTGATTCAACAAACTGGACGCATTTCTATCAATTGACCCTATAACATTTTTGGCATGGGGACCTGCTTTCGGTTTGGTGGGGTCAATTTTTAGACTAGGAGCATTAGGAAAAATATTTTAAAGAACCCCCAACTGCGATTAAATGAGCTCTAGTCATTAGCCTCTTAAGACAACATGTTCTTCAAAGAACACCCCAGAAAGTGACACATCGTTAGAAGTTGCAATGATTTAAAAAACCATTCTAGAAGGAATGCATTAGGGATATAAGCCTTGAAGGTTATCTTCCTTATGTGCCACTCTTAGATGTGGTCAGAAATATGTGTTGCCTTATCCCATTCAAAATTGAACAGAAACTCTGTGTTGACGTCATAACAGATGGGAAATTGAAAATGGCTTAGAAACATTATAGCTAAATCACCAAACGTAGAAAGCATACTCCCCCCACCCCCCTTCACTTGATATACCATTTGTCTGCATTCCTAGTTAAAGTGCATTGGAATAATCTCATCCTGATTGAATCATCAATTAGGGATTTATAGGAGCACCATAGATGGAAAGTGGTTATATGGTCAGTCGGATTCTCCCCGAACTTCCCTTCAAATTTAGGAATATTGGATAGAATTTTGGTAGGGACCACAGGCTAGGTTGGATTATAACAGATTAGATCATTTGTTAATTTCAAAATATTTGGAAAATTGAGGATTTCTAGCAATGGTAATCATAGAGGAACAAGATAATTCCTATCATAATTTCTAACATTTTAAAAAGAGTACCCTAGATTTGGGGTGGCACCAGGTTTCCATGGATTACTTGTAGAGATACCTAAACTATAAGGGAAACCTTTTAGTCTAGGGATATATGGAGGTTACCCTCCCCCTACTACAAGGTTACTTTCCATAGGAGTAATTCCTACTAGTGAAACATTATATGAAGGGGAAAGCCCTTGATAAGGATTCCATGCACTAGCTAAAGGAGGAAATACTTGAGAAGTACCATCAGTAGGGAAGGACATACTCCCCTATTGACCAACCAAGTGGGAAAAATTCCCTGCCCCAAAACCATTCACAGAAGGATTTACCAAGCCCTAGTTTCCTTGAAAAGGATTAAAATTTTGAGCATGAACAGGGAAAGACATTGATCCAAAGTTCAATGATGGATTGGAAGGAGGAACATGTCCACTTCCAAATTAAAAAGGCACATAACTAGTAGCCATCGAAGTCATCTATGTAGAAACATGAGAGGATGAAGTAGAAGATATAGATGGAATCCCACTAGATGGCATCCTGAAAGGATAAGCTCCCATCAAAGGAGTTGAAGGTTGGATGTCCCCACTCGGAATCAGGATGGAGGTAGAACCAACAACCATTGAACTAGATGTAATAGTAGATATAGGAATAGATCCTCCTCCTACAACTAGGGAAGGAGTATGTACACTGGTAGTATTGGTAGAGCCACTATGATTGGTCATTAATAAGAAATAAGGAGAGTGAATAGGGCTATTTGGCCTATGAGCTGAAGTATCCATGTATGAAACAACGTAAGGAAGATGAGAAGGAAGAGGTTTCGTAGCAATCATGGGAGGCTCTAAAACATCTTTGATTTCTACTTCGTCTTCCAACTGGAAGAGTACTATAGCAAGATCCAAATTGTTACCATCTAGATTATGGACTATACTAGGTTCACCCTATGAAATGAGAGCCCTTGGATAGGGATATGTCTCAATTGCATTCACTAACACTAGTTCAAAAGCACCAGTAGAATTACTCCTATGCCTTCTAGGTGGAGGTTCAACACTCGCAGATGAAAGCCCATGAAGCCTTCAAGACCGATGAACTGATTAGTTAGAAATTTTTATATATTAAAAGAATTAAAGACTCAAAACACCTATGGAAAGCTAGGAGCATAGAGAACTCACTAAAAATATCCTAAAGATACAACCAAGCAAACAAATTTCAGGTATTTCCTCTCCGGGTGATTAGGACTAGACACCAAAATACAAGAAAGTGAAGATAAGGATCTCTCGATGGTAGTTTCCCAAGCCTACTAGCAAAGATATCGGAAATAGTTACACTAATCTCTAGACAATAACCTTTGTTAGTGCAAGCACCCAAGCTTCACAAAGGAACCCTCCAGAAGTACTATGAAAGTGATGAAACATCTACCTCAAGTACCATGGGCATTCCCCTCAGGAGTCACCTGTGTGGTCCCTAGGAAACAAACTATGGTCACTAGCTCGTAATTAGAAGTTGGGGTGGAACAATCATGGGCACATGATCCAGCAAGTAGGGGAGGTGGTATCTTTGTTTCCTTATCTTCACACATCCTCGTGCTTAACTCATGTGTTAGAAGAGCTTTCCTGGACAACTTAACAAGAATGGATATCCACTCTTTAGTAAACTTTTATACTTTTAGTTCAAGTGGCCTTGGAGAGTTTACTCTCTACACACCTATTCCAATGCCCTAATGTCCTAGACTAGTTAATGTTTCTATGACAAAAATAAAAGTCTAGTTCATTCTAATCAAGCAATTATTTTAAGTGATTTTTATTTGGGACAAAAGGTAGCATAAGTGCAATTGATGATGTTATGACGTAAAATAAATCAATAGAAAACCTAAGCTACATACAAATGAAACACTTATTTTTCTTCAATGAAAGTGATTTCTACACAGGTTCTACGAGAAAACTAAGAAATCAAAACACTTTTTCTTTTCATTTTAGGCACTCACACATTCAACACCCAACGAAAAAGTAAATGATATCTACAATGCAACTTACCCTATTGCACACTAAATGTAAATGCAAGATTCATGTAAATCTCACAAACAAGAAAAAGGTGAATTCAAAGAAAAAGTCCATTAATCGAGCAACAAGAAGAAAATCCCAAGAAAGAAACACTTCTAATGAAAAAATAAGATTAGCCCTACCACAAGAATTCACACCTTTGTAAAAGATTAAAAATTCAAAAAATCAAAGAAAAGAAACTCAAAACAAATGTTTGTCTTTTTCTTCAAAGGATTTAAAGATTACAAGTTTCAGAAAGCGGAAGCAAGCATCAAATTCAACACCAACAACAAGAAAGAGACTCAAATCTCACTAGCCATTAGTAATCCCAAAAATTAAAAGACTAATGCAAATAAGAGACAAAAATAAATCAAGTGATTTAGTCAAGAAGATACAGGAAATTCTGGAAATGAGAAAGATTTTAGATAACTAAAATCTCTCGTTTACCCAAGTATTGCAAACAATTTTCTCAAAGAACTAATGAAAAGCAAAAACAAGCCAACTTCTAGAATATAAATTAAGAAATCAAGAAAATTGGGTTATAAGCGAGTTGTAAGAACAACCAACTGTCCTAACAGCACAGAACAGTCAGACACTTCCCAAAGAAATTCTGAAACATAATTTTAATTATAAAAAGCTTCAAAAATCATAAATCCTAGGTTTACATAGGATTTTCACCAAAGAGATGGAAAGAATCAACAATAGCTACTTAGAATATGATTTCAAGCCTCATTCAAACAAGAAATACGCAAGTAAACATGGCCAAGCCCCTAGCAAAAGACTTTATTGAAAAAATTCATTTTTCCCAATATGTATGCTACTGTGTAGTTTCAGAAACATGTATGTATGTGACTGTTTCTGAAGAAACTAGAATATACATGGGTTTCTTTGGAATAAAATGTGTATGTATGCTTCTGTATATAAAAAAAGAGTGTATAAATGGAAAACTAGGGAAAATATAAAATACAATCATGATACAAGAGATCAGGCTAATTGACCAGATTTCCTAGGAGTCAAGAAGGCTAGAAACAACAAGAAACGTCAAACCCAAAACCCATATCAAAGAATTACAACCCTTCTAGGAAATACTTAATGGTATTCCCCAACAGATTCACCAATTATGTTGGCAAGAAAAGTTCCCTATGGTAAGGGTTGACAACCTCAATAGAGAAGAACAAGAAAATCAAGAAGAAGTCAAGCAAGCATACCAAACATGCGAATTATTAAATGTGGACCTGGAAACTTACCTAGATGTCCTACATTTGATGATGTTCCCATACGGTCCAAACACTCTTCTTCCTCCGGAATCGAGCAGGCTTGCAAATCAATTCAGAGAAGCATATACATGATTTATAATTCAATGTGCATACATAAAATATATGTTAGATCATCATATATAAACATGGAATTTTTTATTCATGAGACAATAACATACCAGGAACAAGAAATGAGCTTCATTATTGATAATCAGCAATAGGTACAGGAAAGGTACAACCTGATCCAAGCCAAAGCATCGACGAAACCTTCCTCCATATCCGTCCAACCTGAGCCATGAATACAATCTCTCTAACAAATGCAAGTAGATGTTATAAGGATGATGAACATCTCTGCAAAGGAAACAAGTGTTTCCATGGAGACAAGGAGTACATGAGGCATGGGAAAATCAAACTTGATCTGGGAGAAAAATTGGTATAATGTTGATAGCCCTTCTCTTATATCTTTTAGGCCTATCCAAGGTGTGTATATACCACTAAAATTAGTTAATTCAATTTTGTTACAGGCTCTTGTACGCGGGCTCTCGGTAATACCCATGAACCCCGTCTGAAAATTATCACAATATTTTATTTCTTCATATTTAAAAATGTATACACGAGTATGCAATTATATAACCTGCATATGCACACACTTTTGAATGGGAAGTGTCACTATGGAATTTGAAATATTGTTTTTAATAAAGGATCAAGTCTACATGGGAAAAGGCTACCCAAGGTCATACAAGAGCATCAAATCTATTGGAGTGCTAAATCATGCTATAACACCTTTGGAAGGTTGTTGCTCAAAAACTTGTGAAAGGTATGCCACTGTAGATTAATTCTCATTCCCTATGGATAAAGCAATTGATATACTAGATGAGCATTGGAATGAACAACCTGACTGACAAAAATGAAGGAGTTTTTAATAAGTGCAAATACATGCCAACAATATCGTGAGGAAGTTGTGAGGCTTAATGAGGTGCTTGTCATTATACAATAGAGATGAAGTTTTCTAGATGCAAGAATGCACTAGACTTGTTCATGTGAGGGAACTTCTACGTCAACCAATCCTTTCAATAATTACAAGAGATCATGATGCCAAAATAATGCCATGGATGGATTCGAAGATCGACAAACTTTCTTTTGATCGGCAAGACATACATCAGCTACATTGCATAAGATTCAACTATTCATGGATGAATTTCCAAGAGACTTAATTTCTTTTAATATGTGTGTTTGTTTGTATGTTTGTGGTGTGAGTTGAATTATTTTTCTATTTCTTTCAATTCTAGTCATAAAAAGGGTTAGTGGTTCTTAAACTCGAAGCCCCGGTGTACGATAAATGTTTGAACACATTTAGTATAAAAACCTCCATCCTATCAACTGATGGATAGCCAAAAGAGAAATATCTAAGAGATGGTGGTTGGTCCACATGATGGTTCATTACTTGATGGCTCTTATCACAAAATCCCTGACGATCTGAAGTGTCAATATTGTTGATCTTGAAATGTTCATCAATGATGGTCAGCAGTAGTTACGTTTTAAATGGAGGTCAAGTGACAACTAGACGATGTGGTGGTGAAAGAGCGATGTTTGTGAGATTCTAGAGTGGATGTGAGCATTGTTGAAGACCAATCAGACATAGATTATCCTTGTTTTTGTAATATGTTTTTTCAATGTTTTCCATGTAAGCATTAAAGGAGGGTATTGGAAGTAATGCTTCCATGTGTTGTTGTGAGTTGTCATTGTGAGTTCCCAACTATCAATCTAGAAGTTGTTGTTTCCTAGTTATGAGTTGTATTTGTGATCTAGATGTGTCGAAATCAATTATTTATGTCCTATATATGTGTAAATGTGGTTATCAATAAAGATATTAAATTTTGATTTGTGTTGTGTGAAATTTCTCTCTCTACTCTCATTCGCAATTTCTAATAATAGATAGTCCATGGAGATGGATTCCCAGGGCTAGATGGGAGTAGGAATAGTAGTGTATAGGCCTTGCTTCTTGATATTTGGCCTGGTGATGACACATGCAATGCAGGACCTAAAATATTTTCCAACATCATGTCGGATTTTTGGTCAATAAAAATACTTTTGTAGTACGACCACAATTTTCTCCACACCAAAGATTCTCATGACCCAACTGTAATGTGCCTCCCAAATCATCTTGGAACACTCACTTGAAGGAACACAAAGGTGGCCTAGGTAGCCTAATAATGCATCCTAAAGGTGGAATTATGGAACTTTCTTTCAATCAACTAGAATCTATTATTTGGTGGAGAAATATGGATCATTTTTATATAGTTGCAGTTATCTAGAGGTCTTGTGGCAACAAGAGTTTAGAACAGTAGTCAGTGCTATAACTGGGGGTTGATTGAGGAAACCCATCACATGATTAGTGCTTCCTTTTTTGTATTTAATGTTCAAGTTGATTTTTTGTTGATATGTAGACCACTTATGATTGCAATTGTTCTGAAACTTTCCTTGTGTCTATATAAACTAAAGAGGTCAGTGATATATGTGGATGATTGTCTCCTTCCCCAAAATGAAACATTTTAATTTCCAGAAAGACTGCATGATATAATACTTCTCTTTATCGTAGGTGGGGCACTTCCAAATTGTATCAAAAAGTATCTCACTATGATAGGCCACTAGATTCCCTTATTGGGTGAGAATTGTGCCAATAGCATAGTCAGAGGTGTTTGCCTCAATTCAAATGGTTGTTCTAGGTCTGGAAATGTGAGTATAGGTATAGAGAAAAGGCAATTCCTCATATCAATGAATACCTTTTGTTGGGACTCTAACCAGTAAAGTTTTTATTTCACTCCACCCTTGGTAACCTAACTCAAATCCAGGTGATATGGGAGAATCCCAACAAGAACCTTCGATAAAAATTGGCAAGGCCCAAAAAGATGTGAAGCTCTATTAGAGTGGTCAAGGATGGCTAATCCTGAATTACTTGGATCTTAATCAGATACACATGTATGAATTTCTACTCTATGATGTAACCAGATATTGGACTTGGCTCATGCCAAAGGGGCATTTCTCCAAGTTGGCACATAGTTTGTATTCTCACAGGGTTTGAAGGACCTGCCAAATGTGTTACAAGTGTTCTTCCCAACTCTTGTTAAAGAAGAGGATATGATCCAAACAAACAACCGTGAAAAATTTTGTGAAGGGCCACAAGATGTCATCCATTTGACCAACCATTCAAAAATGCCTTCTTTAGGTTTGAAGGTGGTCTTCCATACATCTGTGGGCTCTATTGGAACCTAGTGATAACCATGCTTTAAATCGATCTTGCTGAAATATGTGGCCCCCCTGATCTATTCTAGAAGTTCATCAATATGTGGTATTGGATGCCTATTCCTAACAATGAGTTTATTTAGTGCCTGATAATCAATATAGAGCCTCCAGGTCCCATCCTTCTTCTATAAAAGTACAATTAGGCTCCCACAAGGTGAGGAACTTAGTCAGATGTGCCCTTTTTCTAGAAACTCCTAGATCTATCACTTCATCTCTTCATTTTCCAAAATGGCGCAGTGGTATATCGGCTCATTGGGTAGAGGTGCTCCAGGAGTAAGATTAATCGAATTCTTGACCTGAAAATTCAAGGGTACCCTTGTGGGTGAGGAGAAGATGTCCCTCTTTTCCACATGTTTTTGTTGCATGGAGGAACCCTTCCTCAGGGGCATATATTTGGCCATGATCTTCCCCTTACTTTGAGAATGAATAAGAAAGAAAACAAATTTTCCAGTCTGGGAGATGATCATATTGCATTTCTTTGTAGAGATCAAATAGATAGCGATAGGTGGGGATACCTTAGGTATCTTGTATAAATTATTTCCCAAAGTTAATAACATTTTGAGGCCCAGAATCATACATAATATGATGCTTCCACAAGTATGGTTGACCTAATAATACATCACAAGCTTCAAGAGGAGCAATGTCACGCAGTACCTCATCCATGAAGGGTTTGATGTTGTAGGGAAGGTGACATTGTTGGATAACAATGGAGATCTCATCCTTGGTGGAGCTACCCGATGGTGTATGGTTGTAAGTGTGGTGTGGTTGGTAGGCTTATCCACTTAATGAATTTTGCTAAGATAGTGAACTGAAATGACAACCCCTTCACCCACATCTATGAGTGGAAGAGACACTCCCCTTCTTTTGGGTCTTCGGGCTCAATCTTCTAGACCTTGGTGGTGGAAACAATGGTGTTGGGTCTGCATCAATAATCTGCTTCCCTTTGTCATTCCCCTTATTGGGGTATGACTCAGAGTCAGAACATGCATCTAACTCTAAAGACCTCAGCTCAGCCACTAGTGACTTCTTGGCACGACACTCACTCGTGTTGTGAGTCGGGCTCTTATGGAACTCACACCATTTCCCTATGTCCTTCTTCATCTTCATGGTGCTATTCTTTACTTTCGATGGATTGTCCTAGGTCACCCCACCTTGTCTTTGCCCTTTATTTTTTGGTTTGGGGGAACCATTTCCTTGCTTCAAATTTGTAGATCCAAAGTCTCGCTGCTTTTGTTTAAATTTTTTCTTGATCTTAACAATGTATCGATATGCGGCATTGATCCAGGAATTGTCCAAGAACTCCATCTCATCCTAGATGTATTTGTGTAGACAAACATGGTACTTGAGTACCAAATTCCATTTAGAATCCTTGATACTTAACTTTGTGTGAAGGGTATGAAAAATATGTCTGAACTTCGACACATCTTGGTCCCTTCCCTGCCATAGTGTGGTCCATTTTACATACTTATCCTCATAGCTTTCGATACAATAATATTGTTCTGTTGTAACGGTTGCAACACCCTCCAAAATTTTGGCCTGCATTCAATTTTGGAGCCTCCCTTAGGTTTTTACTTGATTTTTGCAAGTACATGTGCTCACCCTATGAGCTCGTGTTGATCCTTTGCACCCTCCTCGCTTGACCGTTCAACGAACATCCTTTTGCATGTTGGTCACAATGTCATGCTTGCATCCATGTTCTAGTCATGCACAAGGTCCTGCATTGTGTGTACAAGTTGTATCTATTATGCAAGCATCCATCACATGCACACACGAAGTTGTATGCATTGTCACACAAGCGTCATTGCGGTTGCTCAACAATCTATCACAAGTGTTGCACTTATTGCTCACACTTTCGATTAGCCACACTAAGTATATATTATCTTGATGGTTTGAGGCATCTTGTCATCAAGTCATGTTGAGTCTTTATTTGTAAGATCGCATATGCACAAGTTCACTCACTCATACACTTAGTCATTTTGCTGAAGTTCTGATGACTGGATGACCCTCCAACAGTCAAAGCCTTACTGAGCTGCAATGCATGGTGTCAACACTCAATGAATATGCACTACTGTTAAGAATTGCGCAATGTTTGAGGTTGTCTCCCAGGAAGACTGCACTACGTGGTACTAGAATCGACTGAACCGACTATCACCCAAAATGGTGCAGAAGTTTCTCAGCAAGACATCTCAATCTACATTGCCCGCAAGTGAATCAACTAATCCTCTAGCTGGTCAAGCAGAGAGTTTCACCGAGAAGTGACCCCAGGACTCAGTCCCCGAAAAAATTACGCAAAATTTGTAGACCTTTCCCGCTCTGGTGACTGAACAAATTGTGTTGACATGTCAGATAGACACCTTGTGTCTATCCTTGTCTCCCTCAAAAAATTGCGCAGTTTTTCCAGCCAATCACCCAAACAGTCATCCTCTTGCTCACCCAGAAAACTATGCAGTTTTCATGAGCAGTGACCAAGTTTCCTAGCATATCGCTCAGCTCACAAACTGTGATGGGATGTCCAGCAGCCCAGCATCCCACTCAGCTCAAAAATTGCAATGTGATGTCCAGCAGCCTAACATCCCACTCAACTCAAAAATTGCAATGGGATGTCCAATAAGCCAGCCTCCCAGCAAGTGTGTCATTTTCACCAATAGTACTCTTGTAACCCCCTAAAAAATGTGCACTTTTTCTCAACAAGCCTCCTGCAACCAGATGTAAGCTCCTCGAAGGAATTGCACAATTTTTGTTGCCAAGCCCCTCCATATTTTTTGCTTCCATGCCCCTAATGCCTACACTTATTCCTCCAAAAAATTGCGCAGATCTGCACGCCAGTTGAGCCAAATCCCACGGGCAGTCACTACTGCTCCGAATTGTCAATCTCAGTCTCCGAGTGACTTCTAGACAATTTTCACCGGTCGTGCCCAGAACCTGCATCCCAGCTTGAAATCTTCCTTACATAGTTTCATAGTCTTGTCCTCTCTCTTGATCACTTGCATTCGAAAGTGAACAACAATGCATCATGTTAGACTAGGAGGTTTATGGATTTGATGTTGTCTCATCATGAGTAATTGCATATATAGATACATGGATAAGACATGATGCAACGATGGACGGGATGAACAAGGAGATCACATGAAAGGAGATTTTTTCACAAATAGATGAACAAATGATGCCTACGAGGATATTTTCTCGCGTATGGATGATGCACGTGAGGATATTTTCTAGCGAATGGACGAACATGCGAGGAGATATTTTCACGAATGGAAGAGCATGTGAATCATACTAAAGCACAAGCAAAAGAGCAATGTTCACATGCAACATCAAGCGAACACCAAGACCATTGAATACTTTGCACACATTTCCAAGCCGAGGTGAAGATATGATACACCAAGGGGACATCCATCACTCAGTAGCACTACATCTCAACATGGACACCACCACCACCATGAACATACTACTAGTCATGTCATGAGTCATGTCATCCACATCATTACTGTGGGCCATACTGTTGTAAATCAATGTAATGTAATGTGGAATTCCAAGAGACCCACATGTATCTAAAGAGTCATGTAATCTAAAAATTCATGAAAGTCAAACAATCATGAGGCAAGTCAAATAGTCACAAGGGCCAGTTTTACCCTTGGCTATAAATACCCCTCATTTGTACATGCAAAATACTTTTCACCTTGGCTCCTCCCACATAGCCTTGAGAGTTTGTATTCTTTTCTTTGAGGATAGAACAATGGCTCCAATGCCCCTTTCATGGGCTTAGTGATGTATGGTGTACTAGTGTGTCTTGGCACTTTTGCTTAGTTTAGAAGCTTGATAATAGGCCAACACATTTTCACACATGTATTATAACTATTTGTGAGACTAATCTTGAACACTTGTAATGCATGTTTCTTTAACCTGTGTTAAATAATTGAACTCTTTCGGTTGATCTAATACATATATTTATGAAAATGTGGTGTGTGAGTGTTAACGGTGTCCTACCCACGCGGGTTGCCTTACCGGACATTAGAAAAAAAACTTTCCCATAAACTTGTTATAATGACTGTCACACTCACGCAAACTACTCCATTGGATGTTATACGTGTTATCTTATCTTGTGACTACCACATCCATGTGGACTACTCCTCCAGAAGTTGTGCATGTATTGTTGTGTTGTGTGTCTCTAATAGGGTTGGGATTTTTTCCCTTTCGACTGGAGACTCACTTCCACCCTCTCTCTCCTGGGTGAAAGAACCTTGACATAAGTAAAACTAGAACTCACCAAGGACGTGAACCTCATTGTTCAAAAATGAAGCAGACCGCTCTCACGTTCTAACATATCTTTAAGATAATGGAAATCGGGCAATCGTACCGAATGGGACTCCTACACCAAATGGTGTGAGGTCTAGTTGGAACTTCATACTAGGGAGATCCCCTAAATGTTGGTTGGTCCAGCACCGTCAACATTTTTGGCACTAGAAGGAGGGCCAGATGACAAGCTGAGTCCTCATAATCTATGCTGAATCTTCACACATCTATCATGTAGTTTGTTATAGTTTACCCTATGAAATGTTTGTCCAACGGACATATCTTTCACTTCTAGAAGGAATTTTGGGATGACTTGTCACAAATCACGTATGATGGTAAAGGTGAAGTGGCCTAGCCTAAGTACTTAGATGACTTCCATGAGCTCATGGAGAGCATGGAATGTTTTAATGAAATAGAGGTCTCTTCCCTGCTCGCATGCACAGTTCACGACCACCCATTGAGATGGTGTAGCATACTGCCTCATAACTCTATGCACTCATTCAAGCAATTCAATGATCCAGGTGGGTATTGGTGGCCACCTGCCAAGTCCACCTGGACCCCCACCATTGTCTTTCTCAGCATTTTCAGTTTCCTTAATTGTAGCACGACTTACTATTTTTAGCAGTTTTTCGGGTCCCAAACTTCCGGAGCCGTTTCGAGGCCCTAAACGACGTTTTTTGGGAATCCAGGGGCAACACAGGTCCATGGAACATGGACATGTTGCCATTCCAACAATGATAGTTCTCGAATAGATCTTTCTAATGAGCTATTGTACGCGTCAAACGGAGATCATATGCTAAAGTTACGACCCCGGGAAGTTGATGTACCAACTTACCCCCAAACGGCGCCCACAGTTTGGCGTCTCATCTCCTAGGGTTAGGTTTTGGAATGTTAAGGGTTTTTCATTGTTTCTCAACAATAAATAGGCCTTCAAGCCTCATTGTAAGTCAGTTCAGAGGCATGTAGCCTTCACATCTCTTCTCAGAGATAAGCTACCATCGCCCTAGCTAGTTTATTTCCATTTCTGATTGTAAGCATATTTCAGTATTTTCCATTAATGAAATGAAGTATTATTTCCGCTGCATATTTGTGTATATGGTTATCTCTGTAATTTGTTGCGTTCCTGTTTAAATCCGGATCACATGGGACTCTCAATCAAATGTCTCAAAACCTTTTGGTTGCTCATTGTACACCTCCTCCTCAATAAATCCATTAATAAATGTTGTTTTTACATCCATTTGGTGCATCTTCCACCCCATCTGCGCAACCAGTGCAAGAATTAATCTAATGGATGAGTACCTCACTACTGGAGCAAAGGTATCCCAATAGTCAATTCTCTCAACTTGAGAGTGCATCTTGGCCATAAATCTAGCCATGCTTTCGTCTTCTGCTTGCTACACCTTGAAGATCCATCTCAAACCCACTACTGATTTATCTACCAGACACTATTCTTTACAATGGATTCATACTCTTCCACTATTGCATCAACCCATACAGGTTTCTCTACAACTTCCTCGAAATAGCATCACTTAGCCTCTAAAAGCTTAGTCATTAGAGCCACATAGCCAACATACCAATCAGGTGACCTCCTCTTCCTATGCAAATTTGAAGGAGCTCCCACATTCTCCCTCGCATTCTACACAAGACTATCATCTCCCTGGTTCTTTTCCTACTTTCTCTAGATGGTTTTGCTTGAGTGGATGTATTCACCCTTTGCTCCTTAATTTTTTGATGCTCCACAACTTCCTGAGGTTCCTCCTTTGAAGCTAAAAGTTCCACTTCTAGTAGGATTTGAAGCTCCCTCACAAAAGAGCACTGCATTACTTTCTCCTCATCAAAATTTACATCCCTTCGTACAACTTTCATTTTGAGGGATGAAAAGTATGCATGGTAGTTGTGGGGAGTTTCTGTGTAACCCACAAATACCCCAAATTTTTCTTTCAAACCAAGCTTCTTCCTTGATTCTTTGGATAGATGGTAGTAAACAGAGGCTTCAAAAATCCTGAAGTATGACGCATTCAACTTTCTCCTTGAGAAAGCCTCCTCTAGTGTAATCATGCCCAAAATATGATGAGGAATCTGGTTATGCAAATAGACTATTGCGTTACATGCTTCAACCCACAAATGCAGAGGTAGTCCTTGATCATGCAACATCGCTCTCGTTTCTTCCACAATGCTACGATATTTTCTCTTCGCCACCTGATTCTACTGTGGGTTGTGGGGTAATGTGAGCTCTCATCGAATGCCTTCTTTCACACATAAATTTTTGACTTCATTCGAAACGCACTCACCTCCATTATTTCTCTTGAGATCCTTCACCTTCTTACCGATTTATTTCTTAAGCAGTGCCTTGAATTATACAAACTTGGAGAAAGTCTCATCTTTCTTCCACATGAAGAAGATCCAACACTTCCCTGAGAAGTCAACAAATATAATGACTAAATATTTGTGTATAGTGGTGGAGGATGTCGAGAAAGGTCCACAAGCATTAGAGTGGATCCTTTCTAGGATGGCATGTGCTTTGTTGTGCCGATCAAGGAATGTGGATTTTGTGTGCTTCCCCAAAGTAAATCCTTTGCATACATCTTTATGCTCAAATTATCCTTTAGAGATGCCAGTGGTTATTTTCTACATAATATTCAAGATTCCATGATGCAAATAGCCAAGTATTCCATGCCAAAGTTCACTGACATCGCGACCCTGCACTTTCTCCATGTTAGTGCTTAATGCAACACAATCCTACACATTTAGCTTATACATATTATTTACATGAACCTTGATATGCTTCACTTGTCCCATGGCTATGTGTATTAGGAATGTTCTTTCTTTGCTGAAGATTACATCATAACCATGATCTTCCAAAACTGCAATAGATATGAACATGACATCCTTGAATCTGACAGGGGAGTGTGACTCCCTTTGAAAGGTGATTGTATCAACCTCGATCGCGTTGTACCTTATGTCATCCCCTAGCACAATGTGCATCTGCAAATATTTCTCCTCTAGGTCACTGAAAACTCTCTACACCCTGTCATGTGGAATGATGCACCTTAGTCCAAGTACCACATGCTCCCCATCACTGTGCTAGCCATGCATGCAATAAAGGTAAAGTCAAGCTTAAACTATGAAGCCAAGGCTTCACATACTTCTCCTCCTAAGGTCTTCTTTCTTTCCTTTTTTGTGTGGGCACTTCATTGCATAGTGTCTGAATTCATGACAATGGAAGCATTTAATTTGGGACAAATATTTCTTCTTGCCCCCTTGGATGGATCAGTTTGGTTTGATATTTCTTCCCTTCTTTTCATTTCCAACCAATGCAAAGTTTTCTTTATCCTCACCCTTGGATGAATTCCTATCTCTAGTGTTCCAACTTATTTCCTTCTGTACCAAATCATACCATATGTGTTCCCAATTTGGTAATTTCTCCCTCTCGTTCACTGAATCTTGGTAGTTATGCCAGATCTTGGGAAGGCTTAGAAGGGCTAGGCTTACCAAATAATCATTTGAAACAGTAACACCAACTCTTACAAGCTCATCATGAACTTGTGTGAACCTGCTCATATACTACAAGATAATGTCATTATTTTGCATCTTAATATTTCAAAGTTTATGCTTGAGTGCCAGCATCCTGTGGTCACTACTATTCTGGAACTAATCTGTCAGTGCTTGCCACATTGCATAAGGAGTGTCTTTCCCATGGAGATTGGTGACAATGTGGTTCCGTAATCCCTCCAATATTATTCTCCTCACCTTAGCTACATCATTCTTCCACTAATCAAGGTCCTGGGCATCAAATGCTTGTAGTTTTGAAACATCTGTCTTGATGTATTCTAGTAATCCATTGTCATCTAAAATCACCTCCATGTGATCTTTCCATGCGATGAAATTAGCGTTGCCTTCCAAGGTATACTTTAGCCTCATCTCGTTGAAGGTCATCTTCTCATGTCTAAAGAGATCCTACTACACTAAACTGAAAATTCAAACCTCCTGAGAAACAACTTCGAAATTCCTACTCTAATCTGAATCCCGCTCCAATACCATGTAGAAATTATGGTGTATATTTGCAACTTCTCATGAAGTTTTAATCAAAATCACAAGACACAAACCTACTCTATTGTTGTGCAAAATTCAATTCATAATTTAGAACATCAATCACAAACATGCAATGAGAAATAACACACATGCACACAATATTTTTTCCAAGGGAAAGAAATCTGCTAAAAACTCCTTGGCTACTTGCATTAATTTGATGACTAGAGATGCATTACAATTGCTTTTCTCAACTGAGCACAACCTACAAGTGAATAACCTATCTCTCTACTCATTGAGAGCTTTGATCAAGACTCAATCTATTTTCGTCGTTGCTTAAGCCCCTATTTCCTTGCACAATTCCTTGAAAAAATAGGCCCTTATTATTTAGGAATTTCTCCAAAATGGTTTTCACAATTCCCAAGGTTGATCATCTAACTGCATGCAACACCTCTACACTCAATACTAGTTTACAACTTATGGTACACTACCTTGGAATCTCCACCATAGTTGGGGAACTCAAATTATCTACATGCACTACCTATTTTGTGTTGATTGATTAGTTAACTGGATGATTATTAAGTTTGACTGAATTCCCACTGCATAACTGACCTTCCACTAGTTCCTCCAACAGTTGGAACTAGTTGAACTGAAAACAACTTGAGATAACTGACCTTGATTGCTATAAATTAGTAATCACACATGCTTAACTTAACTCTAACTCCTCTAACTAGAATTTACTGAGTAAACTGAGTGACACAAGCCATATCACACAAGTTAATTGCAGCTAAGTTGTTTTCTGATGTGGAAATTCGAATTTTCTCAATTTAATCAAGGCAAAATACAATTGAGAATTTCTTGCTGCATTTTTCAACAAAAGTTGGAGCTAGTAATTTTAATAGTTTCCATATTCGTTTGATTAATGCAAAAAGGATTGAGGGGTTTTTCCCAGTTGGGTTCCCCTAGAAATCATTGTGTATTTGTGGTGTTTCTTAATGCATCTATGCATGTTGTTAAAAATTTTGATTTGCATTCTGCAGATAAGTAGAGTAAAATTGTGTCTCTTGTTTTCAAGTTGAAATCTTGAGCAATTGAAAATTCTATCAACTTTATACAAAGTCTTGCAATTATGTAGTGAGTGAAACCATCTGCGATTGAAGTTGTCCTATCCCATAATTATCTCCCACCACTGCAACTGCTAGAGATGCTTCTAACTTTTGCACTCTCTCCAAGGCTTCAGACTGAGTGTGGGTGTCCTATTGGGTCAATGGTACATGAATGTGTGGAAACACTCCTACAATAAAGCATTCTTTGTGTTGCTCATCATGGATTTGAAAAGCTAGCTTCCCCAATAGTACTTTAAACCAATAGTCATATTCCTAGATAGATGCATTCAATCTCTACTTAATCTCCTTTAGCTCAGTCATGCATTGAGAGGCAAACTTAGGTCTATAAAACTCTCTAAAAAATAATTGCTTAATATATTACAACTTTCTTGACTATGTTGGTGGAATATTACTCTTGTAATTCATGTACCACACTGGCATGTGGTCCTTGAAAGTAATTCCAAGCTGAACAACCTTAACATTCTCATCCTGCACATTGTTAACATCCCAAACTATTTCACAAACCAACAAGTGTTGTTCAGGGTCCTCGATCCCAACACCATGAAACACTCACAACTTCAAGGTGTCTTCCATTCTCCTTTTTACTACTACCTCCTAATGATTTTCCCCTAAATGTAACTACTATTTTATGCGAACTACTCCCTCCTATCTAGCTTTGGCTACTGAATTGAATCTATCTTTTTCCTTGACTAACTATTGTATGCAATATACTACTAGGAGAACTTATCCTGATGGAAATAAATGCATGCAGGATGGTGGGTTTGGTGTGGGATGTACTTTGAGTAGGTTCCTCAGTATGCTCAGTCTCCATAGGTCTCATTTTAGGTTATGGAAACTCCCCTTCTCCTCCTTCTGCTTCTGTGTGTGGTAGGCAAGTGCGCGCTCGCTCTGGGCTCCTCCAATCTCCACCACTCTTCCTTCTTTTGTGTCTTGTCGCTATCCTCTGCTTTATAGCTAACATTGATGGTGACGTTTCTCCTCAAAATGATCCGAAATTAAACAGGAATGAAACAAATTACATATATAATCATAAACACAAAGATGCAGCAAAAAAACACTTCATTTCATTAATAGAAAAATACTAAACTATGCTTACAAACATACTGGAAATAAGATAGCTCAGGCGATGGTAGCTTATCTCTAAGAAGAGATGTGGTGTCTACATGCCTCTCAACTGTGTTACAATGAGGCTCAAGGGTATATTTATTATTGGAAAACATGAGAAAACCCTAAACAACCAAAACCCTAACCCCAAGAGATGTAACACGAAGAGTTTGTGAGCCCTGTTGGGGTAAGTTAGGCAGCCAACTTCTCAGGGTTGTAACTTGGTCATATTATCTCTATTTGGTGCATATGGTACCTTGTTGGAAAGGTATCTTTGACTACTACAGGTTTCACCGTAGGGTTGTGCCTATGGCTACAAGCCTGCCGTGGACCCCAAAAAAATGTCTTTTAGGGGTCAAAATTGCTTCGGAAGTTCAAGACCTAAAAAATTGCAAAAAATAGTAAATGATGAAATGAACAAGGAAACAGATGAACCTAACTAGGGGTCTAGGTGGAATAGGTGGGTGGCCACCAATATATACCTGGATCATTCCTCCCTCCTTAGGAAGCAAAGGTCCCCATTGCGTGCAAAGCCTCCATGAGATGAGGAAATTTCTGTTGAACCTGGTCTTTGGTGAACCACTTGCCCTAGTGAAGGAGTTGGGATGCTTTGACAACTAGATATAGATGTATCCTTTATTGGCAAGTGTTCTTGATCTATGTGTCCATGATCTGATCAGTTATGGTCTGTTCCATGTAGTCTGGGTTGAGCTCTGTTGGTGTGAGTTGTTCTGCAATGTCAAATGTGTCCAACAATGGTGGAAAGTATGGTTGAAGGTGATCTACATTAAACACTAGGTGCAGACCAAGGAACAATGGGATGATGAGCTCAAATGAATTGTCACTGATGGCCTTGGTGATGGTGTATGACCCATATCAGAGTGGGTGAAGCTTGCGATGGGGTCTAGCAAGGCACTCCTTATACAAATGTAGCCAAACTTTGTTGCCCACTGGAACTTGTGCGACACTCAATGTTGATCATGGCGCTGCATGTAATTAGCATTGGCCCTCTCCAATATATATTGGAGCTGTTGGAAAATGTGTTGAATTTTCTCAATGAAGTTGTTAGCCCTTTCATCTTTGGACTGAACGTGAGCCAAATCTACCTAAGTGGCTGCAAATGGTATGGCCACATCAATGGGGCATAATGGATGAAATCCAAACCCTACTTGAAGGGGGCTATGGCCTGTTGAGCTGTGGAGAGATCTGTTGTTGTTGTGTTGGACATAGGGAAGACTTTAACCCCATGTGCATGGATGATTCGAGTTGTATATGTGAAGAATGTGTATAATCATCCTGTTGAAAATGGTGAGCTCCAGTATTGTAGCAATAATGCCACAATTCCTGGGGCTTCCTGTCTCTCATTTTATCAACCCGTTGTTCGTACAAACTTGGAAGCGATGGTGCTATATGCACAAGTACTAGCTCTTGTCGCAGCTGTCACTTGATCAGCTGGCACAAGTCCGCTAGGGCTCAAGCCAACTTCTATGGCTCACAGAAGAAGCTTTATCAATGATGGATGAAAGCTAGCTCAAAGAAGACTAGTCTACTTGACAATAATGAACTAAAAGTAAATCAAAGCATGTAAACCTAGGAAACCCTAATTTAACCAGTCTAACCTCTATAATGCAATGCATGTGAATGAAGCTTCTACCAATGCTGCTGATACCTCTAATAAGTGAAAATGCATGGATCTAAACTACTTGCATCATAAAAGACATGTTTTTGTGCTTTTCATTAAGTAGGTGGAATGATTGCAATTTTGTGCTTATTAGGATTTGGTTGTGCAGATTGGATGGAGAAGGAAGGAAAGCATGGGATGGGTTGGGGAGGCTAGGTGAGGTCCCTATGGACCCTCGGCATCCATCCACAGAGGTTTTCCACGTTCAGAAGCTCGGCAACCGAGTGAATGACCTCCTATAGGATGTCTGCAGGGGATCCTACAGGATACTCAGGGGTTTCTACAGGATGTCTCTAAACTGCTACAGGATGATCTACCGTGAAGGATTAACGTGATGGGATGATAAGAAGAGATATGCGAGGTAGGGATCAGGCTGGTGATGGCTCAGAAGTGGAAGGATGAGATGGGAAACGGGTGTAGGGAGTATGTTGAAGTGAAGTCGATGAAAGGCCAAGGAATGAAGCTACGTGAGGAATGGGAGACTTTAGGAGAGGACAGAATGAAGTGAGGGTCGAGGGGATGTGGTTGCATGCGTGATCAAGATGGAGGTAACGGTAATGGAATGGGAAAGAGAGGAGTGTAGATGAAACGAATGGTTGTGACTGTCACCAAATCGAAAATACATAAACTTAAATTACTTATGCCGAAAATTCAATGAACAGCAATCCAAAACGCGAGGAGAAATGTGTATGAGGCTGTAATGAAAGTGTGTGTGCAGGTGTGACTGACAAGGAAGCATTTAATCAAGACCCAGACTGTATTGCAGCAATCATCAAGTAAAGTAATGCGTGTTTTTGGTGGCTAGTTATGGACTGCACCCCAATCTTCAAGAGAGATGGCAGTGAGCCTTAACAACTGTTTTTCTGGAGCTCCAATTGATGGTATCTATCCTCTGCTACACTAAGCAAGTGGAAACAACTATACCATAAGCAAAATCTATCCTACTCATAAGAAAACCGAATCACCAAACTGTAATTCGAATTGCATGTGTAAATGAAAACTTAAAGTGTTGGAAATGAAATGGAAACAACACTACAGCAGAGGGGATCTATGGCTCTCAGGTTGGGCCCTAACCTGAGAGCTATAGTCTCCTAAGAAACTCAAGACTAGATCACAAACTGCCTTCTTTATTCATAATCTGATGTCATGCCGAATTGGCTTACAAAAAGGAACAAAACAGAACTGTGCTCCGAAACTACAATGATAATGTGAGAATTTCAACAACCATCTAAGGCTAAGGCCTTCATACTTATACAAAAAAATGATGAGCCACCGAGTGCCCTTGATTTTAGGGGCTCGGCTGTCCAACTAGAGTTTGACTGTGGATCCTGTAGGGCAGTCATAACTACTGCTCTCGTAGAACAGTTTATGACTGCTGTTCCTGTAGGACAGTTGGCTGCTTCTTAAGCTCGGAGGGGAGATGGATTGGAGCTCGGAGTTCTTGGTGGGAATCATGAGGAATGTCCCAAGACCGTGGACATCTCTCCACAAAATCAGCAGTGCCACCTCATTGTCTCCTTATCCCCTTTTCGTTGTCTCTTGCTCCCTTTTTAATGCCAAAACCTGGAATCATAATGCATTAGTCACGTAGATAAAGTGTCTAACCTTCTTCCTACAAACAACATGAATAAACTAAGAAATGCATTCATAAGCAAATAAAGATGAATGGTTTGAGCAAGTAAAATAGGCCAAAATGAGCCCAAATTGTACCAAAATTGGGGCTCATCAGTGTGGAAGGCCAGTTGGCACCCTAAGCTACAACTCCAAGGAGACTTACCACCCTTTGCCATGACCCCAAATAAACTCACCAGCGTCAAGCCTAAAATCACTGACAGAATCGATTTGAATCATTTTCCTCGGGCTCTCAACAGGATTGCTTACTGCAGTAGGATATTGCAAAGATACAAAATCCACAAAATACTCATTAATCTTGACAATCTCATCAACTCCGCTGGCAGATGTCTCCTCAGATCTAATTCATGGATACTCCAGGACATCTCTTTGGTCTGCCCTCAGGATACCCTCATTCATCCCGTCACTGGTTGGCTCCTTTCCCGCCTCACCCCTCTTCAGCTTCTTCCTATATCTCACCCCCTTCCTTCATTCAACAACGCTAAGTATTCCTCTCTTCGACGCTTGCTCCCTGTCATTGCTTCCAAGCGAACTTGTCCTCAGGTGATTTCTCGTGTGTTGTGCTGTCTTTTGAACCATCGCTTCTGCTTCAGTGATAGTCTATGCCCTCTGTGTAGCGATCCGAACCTCTAGACAGCTCGCTTTTGCTCTATTCGTCTGATTGTCTTCCGCACCTTAAGGGAGTCTCAGGCCATCAAGAGCCCAACTGCACGTTGTGTTGCTCTCAATCTCTCTGCCCCCTGTGTTGTGAGTTATATTTCAAATTTTGTGCGCACCCGCTCTTTATTTCTTCCACCCCCAGCAGCAAATATGGCACGCAATGAAGACTGTTTGCATTGTGCGGACCTGCAAGTCGAGTTAGAAAAGTCAGGGCTCAGCAGCGTATCTTGGAGAACCAACAGAGGATCTTGGAGACAAGAATTGAATACCAGAATCGCATCATCAATGATAAATACCGAGCTGAAATTGACCTCTTCATGCATAGGGTCGCTTCACTTCATGAGCAGTTCAGCCACTTGTCAAACAGGTGCAGTCATGCGGAAGAGTCGATTTTGATCCTGCAATATATGATGGACAAGCGAAACAATGCAGCCCCAAGTTCCTCAAGTGCCAAGCAGGCAGAAGTGGATCAAAAGCCAGAGGAATCCACCGCAAGGCAAATTAGTCATATAGAAATAGATTAAAAAATGTTCTGCAAATGTCATTTTTGGTTGTTCCAATATGTAAGAAGCTACAGTAGCTCAGGTAATTTTAGAAGTAGAACAAGCAGGAGAAGGATCAAGGAGAGATCTCTATTATGTAACTCCTCTGATCCAAGCTGCCATCG
>APFE030630228.1:29602-60667 GCA_000404065.3 Pinus taeda | reverse complement strand
TTACCCTAGTCTATTATTAAAGTATTAATATTTATTTGAGAAGTTAATAATTAGGGTAATAAATTGAACCATGGTCTCTTTAATGTTTATATTTTTGTATAATTTATCGAACCCTGACCCTTTCCCTTAGGCCCTAGTCAAATCTAGCCATTACGGGTCTTTTTAACTGTTGCCTGTTCATATAGCCGTTGAAGGGCCTGCATGCTCTATTTAACGAATCGCTCAGAATTGTTCCTCAACTTGTCCTGACGATGAACCACACTAGTTGGTTTGAAACGCGTCGACAAATGATTCTCTATGTGATTTTGCTGAAATCATTCTCACAATCAAGTATGGATCACAGAAGTCTAAACTCTTTACTAAATGGATCAATTAGTAAACAGAGGGAAATTACCTTGTCTGATAAGCATCGATCGCCAGAGATGAAACCCAATATCTCAATGAATAACAGAGAGGGATGGCCAAATGTATGGTTACAGTTACCCTAGAGCTTCACCTGAACCTCAGATTGAGGGGCCAAGTACTCTCGCGAAGATGAGCACCCTCCAAAAACTGAAGATAGAGTAGATCCGTCCGTGTTAGGTACCCGGATAGCCCGTCCTAGTCACCTTATGTAAGTATTTATAATTTTGGCCACTAGAGATACCTCAGATCACAGACACCACTGGGGGGGACATACTTGTAGACAGCATGTTGTGTGGGCAGGATACCTGAGTCCCCGACTCAGTTCCGAAATCCCCGAAGGGACCCCCAATACACAAAATACCCAAAGGATTTGTAACAGAAGGCAGGCTACCTTCGCTTACAGTTTGATGTTGTCTCGTATTTCGCTCCACTTTTACTGGAGTGGTCCCAGTAGTATGAGTGTAGGAGGAATTTTTCGCTCGTTTAATGACACTAGTTTGGTTTTCGACCATGGGCAGTTCACTCACATGCTTATCCCAAGATCCTAGCCTAACTAATGTTTGTTTGCTCAAAAGAGCTACTGATTGATTTTTTAGGTAATTTTTATGTGTACTTGATTATTGTCTTCGGTAGGGAAGTTGACGTATGGAATGTGATGAGACTCTTGACTCAATAAATCATGCAAAAACAATGCTTTGAAAAAAAATTCAATTTGATGCAAACAAGTTGCATTCTACATAATCATAGTTTCTTCCATGCATCTATAGTATTTCAACACCTTCATACCAAAAAATTATTTTCCAATGTTTCCTAACAACTACTTGAAACCAAAATGAAGCAACTTATAACTAGTTAAACAGAAGGATAAATGAAAATGGTGAGTCTTTCTTTCAAAAAAAATGTTTTTAAGAGAGAAAAACCAAAACTTTTTTCCTAAAAATAAATTTCTAGGACACCAATTTTGCTGACATAATATAGTTACAGATCTTATTTCAGCCCATGAGAAGATTTCCTATCCCTTTTGGTCCACATACACTGCTGAAAATCAAGGTAATGGGAGACTAACGCTCTGTAACAATGGCTACAGAGAGTTAGTAGGCCCACTAACGCTCCATGTGAACAGGCACAGTGCTTTATAAAGCTTGTGTAGCCTGCTAACTTGCGTTAGTGTGGGAAATCTATCAAGAAGAGGGTTTCCAAGATCAGTTTCTGAGATGAATGTATACAAGCAAGATGCAGCAAGATTCTTGGTGGGTCTGAAAAGGATTGCAGAAGAATAAGGAGCTCTTAGAAGGATGAGAGAACCAAGGAGAGTCTGGGTAAACTAGGAACTAGATGTATAGTCCCCAGCGGAGTCGCCAATTCTACTATGGGGTAAAATGCACCATGTATGAAGAATGAAAACTACCCTCAAAGGCCTTCCCGGGACCTTCGACAGACTATAAGATTATCTGCAGATGCTACCAAGTTATACACATGTTCATAGACAAATATCAATTAACAAAGTATGGAAAGAGGATTACCTCAAGTCTCCTTCTAGATTTGTTTGGAGATCACAATGCAGCCAAGAGGAACTCCCTCAAAGCCGGCTCCAAATCAATTCCTGCACAAAGGAAAGGCAAACACAATCACCACATACAACCTTGAAAACCAATATATGAATACACAATGAACATATATTTGCATACAACTAAATTACTCATATAAACAAGTATCGAATGAACAACTTAATGAACAATGTTACCAACACCATGGAGTAGGGAACACAACCGTAGTTCTGTATCAATAACAGAAGAGTGATTACAACCATCCATTGTATCAGTCTTCCTTTGCCCCTTCCGCTTCTCTCTCTCTCTTCTAGCTCACTTATTCAGATGTGAGACTGTTCTCAACAGCTTAGTAGGCTATCCTTTCAAATGATCTGACCTCTTTCACAATGACCCTCTTATTTCTTATGTAGCAATCGAGTTAGGGTTTCCAAGCTCCTCATAGAGTTCACTAGGGCAAAAGCAATGAACTTGCCCTGCTTTTCAGCGCTTTCCCATTTGCCTCCTTTGTTCAGACTAGAATTTCTCAAAATAGGTCAATTTTAGATATTTTCTTGCTTTTCTTGAGTGTTTTTAGGAACAAATATCTAGATATTTGTGAGTCAATTCATTCCTTTGACCCTTGGAACTAAATCTAGTTTCACTAACATTGTCCCCTGCCTAACAACTTGAATTAGTAGGGTCACTAAAGCACCCTTAGGCTCAGTAACAAGATTTATAAAGCAGGTTTTCAGTGTGCAACCAGTGTTAGTGTGGAATCAAGGCTTGTAATTGTGGTCTTTGCTTAAGTCATCTTGTCTTTCCCCTCTGAGTTGATGAGGAGGTCATTTTGTTGTATAACAAAGGTCGAAATAGTGACATGTGGCAGGTCATACAAGTCTGCTCTACTAAACAAGTCTATAATCAGGTCATCGTGGGAGATTTGACATAACTCGTTCTTGAAGAATCCAATATTGATCATATAGGTGAGGTTAGAAAGAGAAATCAGAGGGCTACCATAGGGCATAATTTTAGACCTTGGAGATCCAAAATTACAGACACAGGAGATTCAATATTGAGCTCCTACAAAGCAAAAAATGTGCGTAGTTTTTTTAAACATTTGCATAAGTTTGTTTGGAAAAAATAATTTGCAGTGATTCAAAGGGAATATTGAGGCATAATTATCATTAATTGATGCCTCAGAAAAATAAAATGGAAACACCTAGTAAGCAACCTAAAAGCTCTACCATAACTCATAAACAAGACGTATAAATGCAACATGATATATCAAAATTACAAGACCAAGTGCAACATTTTTCACTCTCACAAAAAGTTACAAAAGAAGCTAAGATGGATGGTTTAAAGATAGGCATGGAAGCTAAGATGAATAGAGTGGAAGCTAAGATGGATGGCATTGAAGCTAAAATGGATGGTATGGAAGCTAATATGGATGGTATAGAATCAAAACTTAAAGGCAACATGGAATATTTGAAGATAGATTTCACAAAGTTGCTACAAAAAATGCTTACTAATGGCGAAAGGGTAGTAAAGGAAACTCATGATGAGAAAAAAAGAAATGTTAGTCATGATTTCATAGACTCTAACTTTGGATTGACGAGCCATCATGTTCCAAAGATCAATATGAGGAAGTTTGATGGCAAGGATCCCGTAACATGGATACTACAGATGGAGCAATATTTCAATCTCCATAATGTGCAAAACACACAAAAGGTACGCATTGCAACTTTATATTTGGAACCCAAACATTTTGTTTGATATCGATGGCTTTGCTCTCGTAAACAAATTGTCATTGGGCAATTTTTATGGAAGAAATAATAGCACATTATGAGGATACAAATAGCAACACATTTTTTAGCCTATTGATAAATGTCAAACAAAAGGGTTCATTGGTGGAGCACATTGAGGACTTCCAAAAATTGAATATAAGCGTAAAAGATATTCCAAATGAGCATAGGATTGATGTGTTCATAGGGGATTTAAATGATAACATCCAACATGAGGTTCACCTTTAGGAACCTTATTCATTGGAGAAGGCATTCAGATTGGCAAGAAAAATTGAAACACAAATTATGGAAACAAGGAAGCCTACCACTCACGACTATAAAGATGGAAGTGTTTTTGGCCCTAGCCTTCCACAACATACAAGGTTGACACTAAAAAAATTGGAAGAAAAAAGAGCAAAATGGTTTTGTTACAGTTGTGATAGAAGATACACCAAAGGTCATAACTGTGCTGAGAAGAAATTATTTTACATAGATTGTGAAGAGGAGGAAGAAAAGGAACAAGAAACGTCAAAACAAGAGGATATACACTAGGAACAAACCCTAGATAAAGAATAAATGAATCCAACCATATCTTGTAATGCATTGGCTAGAATTACCACTCCTCAAACTCTCAAGATAGAAGGACACATCAAGAAGAAAAAGGTAATCTTGTTTATTGATTCGGGCAGTACCCATAATTTTATTCATTGTAATACAGCCAAGGAATTGAATTGATTCTTATATCCAGCACCAGAGTGTCAAGTGATGGTTGCAAATGGAGGAACCATAAATTGCTCTAGAAAGTGCCATAATATCAAGATATCCATGGGAGAATATGTATTTAATAGTCTAATGCTTTCCATTCCAATGGGTGGTGTTGATGTTGTAATAGGAGTCTAATGGCTACAATATTTGGGTATGATAGCTTTTAATTTTCAAGAACTTTTCTTTAAAAAAAATTGGGAAGGAAAGGAAATTGAATTAAGGGGTATCACATGGAAATCAAGAAAGATAAGAAGATCTAACAGCATGACAAAGCTTCTAAATAAATAACAACGAGGCGTAATTGCACAATTATGTTCGCTAGAGGTTCCCACATCGAAATCATCTATTTCTCCAGATTCCAAAAAGTCTTCGGCAATCATTCCAAGGTATTTGAGACTCCCAAAGGCCTCCCACCTGTTCATGATCATGATCATGATCATGATATTCATTTGATTTCCAGGAAGTGTTCCTCCAAACATCAGGCCTTACAGATATCCCTATGCCCAAAACAGTGAAAGTGAATGTATGGTTACAAAAATGCAAGAGGTTGGTATAATTCAACCTAGTCAAAATTATTTCTCTGCTCCAGTAGTATTGGTGCACAAGAAGGATGGATCATGGTGTATGTGTCTAGATTATAGAGAGCTCAACAAGCTCACTATTAAATATAAATTTCCTATTCCTGTCATTGATGAATTATTGGATGAATTGCATGGATCAAATTAGAATACATTTCGAAAACAACATTTAGAACTCATGAGGGTCATTATGAATTTTTTGTCGTGCCTTTTGGCCTTACTAATGCACCTTCTACATTTCAATTTTTGATGAATTCCATTTTCAAACCCTTCCTTAGAAAAATTTTGTTAGCAGTTTTTGATGATATACTAATCTACATAAAGTCTTGGAAGGATCATATTCAACATGTTGACAGGGTGCTCAAACTATTGGAGGAGAAACAACTATATGAAAAAACCTCCAAACGTTTCTTTGGAGTACAAGAGGTGGAATATATGGGTCATATTGTATCTCATGAAGGTTTTAAGGTAGACCCTAGAAAAAATAAATCCATTAAGGAATAGAAAATCCCCACATCCATAAAGCATTTGCGAGGATTTCTTGGGTTGACAGGGTATTATCCCAATTTTATTAAGAATTATGGTAGAATAGCAGCATCTCTAACAACATTATTGAAGAAATATGCATTTTCATGAACTCCAGAAGAAACAAAGGCGTTTGAACATCTTGAAGAGGAAATGTGCCAAGTACCAGTCTTAGCAATGCAGACTTCACAAAAACCTTTATTGTGGAATGTGATGCCTCGGGAAATTGAATTGGTGTCATTTTAATGCAAGTAGAAAGACCCATTGCTTTCGAAAGTCATCCAATCAAACGAAAGTATTTACACAAAGATATCTATGAGAAAGGAATGTTGGCAATACTACGTGCACTTAAGAAATGGTGACCTTACCTAATGGGAAGATACTTCAAGGTAAAAACGGATCATCATAGTCTTAAATACTTTTTAGAACAAACATTATCTTCAAAAGAGCAACAAAAATGTGTCACAAAGATGTTGGGTGTTGGAGCCTTCGTTAATTTTGAAGAGTTTTGACCAACCGTAGGGCGGGAAAGGACAAATGGCAGCAACGATTGGGTGACGGAATGAGCAGTTGCAGAAAGGTGATGGGAAGGTGGAAGCGGAAGGCAAAGGTACTCAAGGAGATGGGAAGGTGCAGAGGCAACCAATGAAGCAAGCAGCTGAGTGAGAACTGATAGTTTAGGCAGCCAGGAAGGATATAAAAAGAGGAAGAACAAAAAGGAAGAGGTTGTTGTTGGGTTTTGTTGATTGTTGGGGTTTTTGTTGGGGACAAACCCACCGAACACTAAAGGATTTGGCTGCCGAGGAGGTACACAGACATAAGAGAAAAAGTAGGAAGAGCTGGAAACCGAGGAACCGGGTTGCAGAGCATATTTGACATGAGCCACTAAGCTGGGTATTTTATATATTGTTGATGGCGAGATGCCAAGTTATAATGTATTATGTTCTATTGCTTTAATGTAATCAGATTTGATATTTGTTAAGACTCATAATGCATTGCGCATCATATTCTATGGGCTTATTAAAATTTTAAATAGTCTCCTTGTTGCATGAAGATGATGATTTCTAGATCGATACTAGAATGTTGTTAGTTCTGTCATATTTATGATAAATCCATGTGTATGATTTTAGGGTATCATTATCTCTATTTCATGTATTATGAACGCATATGTGTGTGACCACATGTGTTTAATTGATATCCCCTTGAATCCATGCTGATCCCTTCTCCTCTTTTGGTCGTGGCGCGCTTCGGGTGAGACTCCTTACCCTTAGGAGTGAGGTGAAAATGCGAGCGTTGTCCTAGAATATAGTGGACCATTGTTGGCCTTTCTTGCCTAAACTCAAGGTCTTTTCCCTAATGACTCTTTCGAGCCAACAAATGGTTTCATTGCCAGGACACAAAATTAGGAGAACTGGTTCAGAATATGGTGTCGAGGGTATTTAAGAGAGAGTTCGGAAACTGGTGGAACCACAAAGTAGACCAATTTGTGGCAAAAAGGGCTACCCACAGGAATCAGTCAATCGACAAGGTGCATAAGGAGATATTATACGCTAATAGCTTAGACAACCAGTATGAAATTTTTTGGTGCAAATTCCCTGAGGACCTGTACAATTGGTTGAGGGAACTGAAGCTGAAAAGTCCTTCAAGCGAATTAGTGAGAGCCTACCATAGTTGGACTTCATCTGAGACTACACTATTACAACAGCTGGATAACAAGTGGACGAGAGCAGTTGATTTCTGGGTGAGAACTACGATGGAAGGATACGTAGTTGAGTTTGTTGCAGAAAGCTATCAATCCTACTCCAAGGCGTAGGTGGTGTTCAACTCCAAGATAAGGGGGGAATTGATAGGGGAAATCCTGATGTGGATTAAGATGTTTTTCGTAGAAGAGGGACTGCTATCTCTATCCACTGTCAGGATGGAGGCATAAAACCCCAGTATTGGGGGAAGGAACTAAAGAGGAAAATGGTGCCCACAAGGGGATAGGGATGTTGTGGGGGGATGGATGCAAAAGGATTAAAGAGAGAGGGATGTTAGAGCACAGAGAAGAGTGTTGCTAGAGGATAAGTGGTAGGCAAGAGAAGCGCAGGCCCTAGGGAGAGGAAGGAGAGGGTCCCGCCTGATAGGAGTGGTGATGAAAAAAACCCGAGCTGAGATGGAGGGGGAAGATGATGCTAGGCCACCCGAATATGGGACGAAGGGATATTGGAATCAATAAGAGGAGGAAGGACATTCCCTGCAGGTTGGGGAAATAGGATCACAACAGGGAACTGGAGGAGGACTATCTCAGTATGTTGCAGGTGCGGGATTGCAATCGGGAGTGTATGGGGAATCCTCCCTGAAGGTTGCGGAAGAAGAATTGCAAGATCAGCACCCATGCTGGCATGAAGATGACAACAATATGGGTGATGGAATGAGGAAGTTATTCGACAAGGAACCAACATCGACCAAAGTTCAGAAGCCCCAAACCTGAAACACAAGTAGAATTTTCCCTGACCTTCCCCTGGTACCTTATCACAAACCATAAGAATTCATCTTTAACCTATCCAAAGCAGTGCGACTATACAGTGCACGAAAAAAATACAGAACTGGTCTCAGTACTGGGAGTGATACCATAACCGGCTATAGCAGTAACTTGGGACTACAGGGGTCACTGCAGCCGAGAACCAATGTTTTTGTGTTATTAGCCAATATTTAGAGAAGTGTGGTGGTATCATTTACAAGATACCCAGAGTTTGCAGGTAAGGGCAACGAGGATGTCGAGCAACATTGGTACCTCTACGAAGCCATCTAGAGAGCCCGTCGGACTCCGGATAATGTTCGGGTGGTGGAATTCCAAACGCTAAGGGAATGGGCCCTACGCTGGTTCATAAAGTGGGTAGAGCAGAACCAGAACCCAACCATAGATGATATTAAGAGGGGATTCATGCAAGAATTCAAGGTACCACAAACTGATCAGTAAGGGCTATCAGAGTTGTGGGAAATTAAGCAGTTGGAGGGAGAGACTGCTTGGGAGCTCATGCAAAGGTTTAAGGATGCCATTGCCAAGCTCAGTTACACCTTGGACCCAAACCACCAATAGGACTGGTTCATCAAGGTGCTCTTTCCCTTGGCCAGGACACCGCTGACACAACAGAAGATAGGAACCCTGCAGGATGCCTTAGAGCAAGCATCTCGGATAGAAGAAATGGCAGGATATCCCCATGAATACTGGGGAGGCACGAGTTTGCAAGATCTAGCAATCACGGGCTTACAAAGCCAGATCGCAAACCTGACTGAGAAGTTGAGGGATCTTCAGCCCATACGACTGGCCACGCCCAATGTTCAGTGCACTCATTGCCTGGAGGAGGGGCATGCTATGAAGGAATGCCCGCGACTACGAGGTCTTAACCAAACAGGAGGGGTGGCAAGGTCATCTAAAATAAAACCAACCACAAGGGTTGCGGCCATCGGGGCACAAGGACCCTTCCTAGGAAGGAATAACACAGATTCCTGCAAAATTTGTAGAACATATGGACACCTGCCGCAGATGTGTCCAGTTCTGCAAAAGTACTCTAGTGTCCCCAATAAAAACTACTGTGATTTTTGTGCATCGACTACTCATCACACCGATCAATGTCGGGCATTGGATGCTCTTGAAGAAGGGCTAGACAGATCCACATTCAGAGTCAATGAAGCGAATCAAGGGGGGCGAGGAGGAAATGGACGCAGAGGAAGATAAGGGGAATAGGACCCCTAAAACGCTACAATTGCGATCAGGAAGGACATGTTGCAAGGGAATGCTTGCTCCCGAGAAGACCATGTTGTTCGCAGTGTAGAGTTAAAACCCATGCGATGGAAGACTACCTAGAGGGCATCATGAAATGGGAAGAGAGGATGAGATAGAGAGGGGCTAACCTGGTGAATTTCGAGCCTCGGACCGACGAGGGTCTCCCCGCAACAAATATCAATATAGTCACCTGAGGAGGGAAAAAGACAGGGGAAGATCGCTACGCCGAGGAACCCTCTGTGATCGTCAAAGAAGCGTCACCACCAAAGGCGTATCAACCCGAGTGCTAAAAGGAGTATTACCAAGAAGCAGCCAAATTGTTCGAAGGGATGACTGAAGATAGGGACACCCCCGCCCCTGCCCAACCCATTAGGGAATGGTTTAAACTTTCTTAAAAATTGTTGAAGATGGGACCATGCTAAGGGGATTACGGAAAAGCTTAAAAGCCGAGGTGTCTATAGAGCAAGAGGATGCGGGACAACCATGTGAAGCCTGGTCAAAGAAAGCTTCCAGGAGGGTGAAGCAGAATAAGAAGAGAAGTGGGAAGGAATTCTGAATCAATGCGCAGGTGGCAGGATTCTAGATAAAGAACACCATGCTAGATCTAGGTTCGGATGTAAACATCCTACCCTGGAAGACCTGGGAGGCAATGGGGAAGCCGCAACTGAAGTATTCACCAATTCAGTTGAGAATAGCAAATAAGTATTGTATACTTCCCATCGGATGATTGGAGAATGTAGAGGTTGATGTAACAGGAGTAAAAACACACACTGAGTTCGAAGTAATAGAAATTATGGGGGATAAAGACCCGTATCCAACACTCCTGGGGATTGACTAGGCATACAAAAACTATGTCACCATAGATTTGAAGAAGGAACTAATGATCTTCGAATTAGAAGGACTGAGGGTGATTCAACTGCTATCAAGGACCCAGGTTTACAGAGCCAACGGATGACAGGGAAGAACCAGGGATGTTAGATTAGTTGTATACACTCATGGTAGGAAAGAGGAAAGACTACATAAATCCTACAGCGAGAGGATCAGTTAGCTGGAGGAGCATCCAAAGTTTAGAAGTTGGTTCAGAAGCTGCATGGATGCATGGTAGTAGGGTGGATACGAAGAGTAAACTGGGGAGATATAGGAAAGGACGACATCCCGAAGTACTGTGGCCTTGGACCGATAGATTAGTTCCTAGACAGGATGGACCAGGATGTACCAAAAGACCAGAGAATTCCCCTTGTGGACATTGTACTCATGGAAACACCAAAAATATGGTGGAAAGCACACTGCCAGGTATTGAAAGACTGGAAGGATGCAAATAGAGCAATGAAGAAAAGGTTCAACAAGAAACAAGAGCGGCCACTAGACAAAAAAGAATACACAGGGAATTCAAGTCCCGAGGAACATGTCAAAGGGTGCACGACCAACTGGGAAAGCTGAGTGCTACCAAAGAACCTGTGGGTGCATGCCTTTATACACACCCTCAGCGCCATCCCCTAGGCTTGGTACATCCAAGAACTAAAATGACAAACAGCTGCTTGGGATGCCTTGAAAACACAATTCATTGGTGATTTCTCATTCAATAATAGTGAAGCACAAATGACAAAAGCACTTGAAGCGGTGAAAGGGGTTTTTTTCACACCAAAGACATTAGTTGAAGGGGAGCATGAAGAAAACTTCCTGCAGTGCTTATATGACATGGAATTTCTAGGATTTGTGACCAGCGACAGAATCGATGCAAAACCAGAAGAAGACAGAATGGAAGGGCTTAGACACCTAGCCTTTGAACAAACAGAGGGAGAAAGGGGTATCTGGGAGAGTCCCTCAATGGAAGGCGCCCATCTCCTTCTAGTGAAGCTAAGAAAATAAAATGTAGGGACGAAGAATAAACCCAAGATAGCATCAGTGGAAGACTACTGGGACGAATAGACCACTAAAGAAATTTTTGATTTACTACAAGAATACTAGGACCTGTTCCCAGCTTTAGTAGCTGAACTCAAGGGAATAAAAGGTAACTTGGGAGAGATGAAAATTGTTCTGAAACTAGGAGTCTGACCAGTGAAGCACAGACCATGCCGACTGAACCCAAGGGTTAAAGAGAAAGTTAAAAGGGAGATTGATAAAACAATCATTTTTATCATTTTTCTGGTCGATGAAGCTGACTGGATAAGCCCTACAGTTATCCAGAACAAGAAGGATGCGACCAATATTAGAGTATGCGTCGACTATAGAAGCCTGAAAAATGCATGCATGCACGACCCATTCCCCAAGCCTTTCAGCAACGAAGTCCTAGACAATTTTGCAGGGAATGAGGCTTAATCATTCACAGATGACTTCTTAAGCTACCGTCAGGTTTGAATAGCCGAAGAAGATAAAAGGAAAACAACAGTCACGATGGAGTGGGGGTCGTATGTGTACAATGTAATGCCATTCGGATTAAAGAATGTGCCAGCAGTCTTTTCAAGGATTGTAATAGCATCTTTCCAAGACTACATTCATAAGTTCCTAGAAGTCTACATGGATGACTAGACAGTATACAGCCTGCTGAAGAGGCATATCAGTATGTTGAGAGTAGTGTTCGAAATATGCAGACAATTATAGATATCTTTAAATTTGAAAAAGTGCATTTTCGTGGTTCCCTTCAGAACCCTGTTGGGCCATATTGTTTGCAAAGATGGAGTCTGCGTGGACCCTGCCAAAATACCAGTAATCATCCACATGGAACCACCCCGCAACATAAAGCAACTAAGATCAACTCTAGGCCATACAGGGTACTACAGAAGGTTCATCAGAAACTATGCAACCATAACAGCCCCAATGGAGAGACTGCTAAAGAAGACGGAGGAATTCATTTTGACAACAGACTGTCAAGCAGCACTGGACAAAATAAAAGAAAGGTTAGTAAGTGCACCCATATTGGTGTACCCTGATTGGAACAAAATGTTCCATGTACATATTGATGCATCTAGAATAACACTAGGAGCAGTCCTAACGCAACTACAAGAGAAGATGGATCATCCAGTATACTATGCAAGCAGAAAGATCTCCACGGCGAAAAAAAATAAATAAATAAATAAATAAATATTAAATAAATTAATTATTAAATTAAATTAAATAAATAATAAATAAAAAATAAAAAAATAAAAATTAAAAATTAAATAAAATAAAATTAAAAAATTAAAAATTAAAATAAAATAAATAATAAAAAATAAAAAATTAAAAATTAAAATTAAAAAATTAAAAATTAAAAAAAAAATTAAAAAATAAATAAAAAATAAAAGATAAAAAAAATACACAAGAAGCTCTAGCAATGGTCTGCTCTCTCCAAAAGTTTAGGCACTACCTACTAGGTACGCCATTCAAATTTTTCACAAACCATTCTGCACTGAAGTACCTAGTAAACAAGTTGGTACTGGAAGGAAGCATATGCAGATGGCTATTAGTATTTCAAGAGTTCACATTTGAAGTAGTAGTTAAGCCAGGCAAACTAAATGTAGGCCCAAATCACCTTTCTCACCTGGAAACAAGGGAGAATGAAGGAGCAATAGATGATCGATTACTCGATGCCGATTTATTTAGGATAGAAACCATACCTGACCACCTGCAGGAAATTGTTACTTTTCTCACAGCAAGTAGTTGTCCACAGGGCTACACCACAACGCAGAAAAGGCACTTAGTGGTCATAGCAATGGATTACTAACTCATAGTAGGACACCTTCTACAAAATGGGCTTAGACCAAATACTCAAATGTTGTGTCCTACAACACAAAAGAGAAGATATCCTATGGGAGTGCCACGCAGGGGTCGTAGGAGGCCATGTCGGGGGTAAGGCAACTGCAAGGAAGATACTACAAGCAGGATTGTGGTGGCCCACTGTACATAAGGATTCGAAGGCATTCACCAATGATTGTGATGTCTGTCAAAGAGTTGGAAGGTCTTCCCGACGCGACGAGCTACCACTACACCTGATCCATACAGTGTAGATATTTGATAAGTGGGCGGTAGATTTCATTGGTCCAATCTCCCACTAGCACGACACTCAAAAGCCCAATCATAACACCACCATAGAGTATCTGTCAAGATGTATATTATATATATATATATATAGATAATAGATATATTATATAATATAAATATAATATAAAAAATCGCATAATAAGGTTGTGGCCAGTAGAGAGATACCGCAACACATTTGTGGTCGGGGGGGGTAGTGTCAGTGGTGTCAGCAAGCCTAGTTGGTAGGAATAGTAGTCGTGTGTCTCAAACCTCATCAGCAGAATACACGTAGGTTCGGACTTTTTCCAAAATTGATGGCCGCACACATACTCATCCCATCCACCTTACCATCAGTTATTTCCGTATTAAGTAATCAATAAGGAAACTGTCAAGGTATGGTCGCAAAATATTTCCTGTTAAGCATAGAATTAGTTAATAAATAAGCCCATCATGGCAGAATAAAGATGCCATGTAGCCCACTCTGTACTTTCCAAACCCACATCATAGTTGGCACATATCAGTCGGCCGACGGCATCAAAAATATAGCTAGAATACATGGAAAGGTCACTAGAGTAATTAGTTGATTAAAGCCTAGTCAGTCAGGGGATGTTGTGTCAGAATCGACTACATAAATCTCAGGAGAATGTAGGGAATGGTAGAATTTCAAATACCAGAAGGATTCTAGGAGCACTCAGAAGAACAGGAGCAGGACAGGAGAAACAGAAGACCACTAGTGAAAATTGTTTACAGCAGAAGGGGAACAATGGCAAAGAGAATCATATCAATCCCACAAACCACTCTAGATGCAAGAATCAAAGTTATGGATGACTTTTATGGGAAATATGACCAGTCAAACCTCATCGACAACGACTTCATAGATGGGTTCCAATTTCTAGCAATGAAAAGGGAGGTATACATAGAAGAATTTCAACGGGAGGATGGCACCAGGGCCTTCAAAATCAGGGGAGACTTCAAAGGACTACAGAAGTCCATGTTATTCAGCCTAAGAAATTTTCCTGTGTTTGGCACCCAACTGGCCGCCATGCAGTGCACCAAGCTATTAGCGAGCAGGATGCATGGAGGTTCGCTATGGCTGGATAGAGAATACCCGATCCATGCCGAAGATATCTATCGATTGAGCGGGTTGGAAAACATGGGGAATGCAGTCAACACAGCATTCCAGTATTGGGCCAAGCGAGGGAAGAAACAAACGAAGGACAACATCTACACTCGCTATGGGACGGAGCAGGGGGAAAATGCACGAAGCTAGAAAGAATCAACAAAGATAACATCCAGTTTTCCTACTAGCTTATTGCAGGAAAGACGATGAGGCACTTCACGAGAAACGAGTGCACCCAGGACACAGTGTAAATAGCATAACATTGCTGCCAGGTGAGATACTCAATTAGGAAGCCTTCGTACTCAACAAATTCGTTGAGGCATGCGACTCAAGAAGTCAGCAATTGGACAGCCTGTAGATCCAACGGCCGACAACCTTAATGTCACAATCAGCAGAGGCATTCACACAAAGTGCAGATGCCATCCTTGCAAATTGGGACTTGGCTATCCAGTGATACAATGATTTCAGGAAGCAGATGATAATAGTAGTCCCCAAGTTGGAGCCTTTGTTTGGAATGGAGGAGCCACAAGTTCAAGAAAGGTCCGCATAAACAAATGCCACATCATAGACTAGGATTGAGACAGAAGAGATGCTGATTCTGCAAGAAAGTATCTCAACAATGGAGGTGTCGGCACAACAGACAATGGAAATAGTGTCGGTAGCAACACATCCACCATGCGTAGAACCCATGGAAACAGCAACAGATCCACTAGAGGTCGAAATGACTTGACTCGGGGACAAGTCAAGAAATTGTGGTCAGGGCCTATTGGAGCCTTCATTAATTTTGAAGAGTTTTGACCAATTTTGACCAACCGTATGGCTAGAAAGGACAAATGGAAGCAACTATTGGGCGGCAGAATGAGAAGTTGTGGAAAGGTGATGGCAAGGTGGCAGCGGAAGGAAAAGGTAGCCAAGGAGACGGGAATGCACAGAGGCAGCCGAGCGAGAACTGGCAGTCTAGGCAGCCGGGAAGGATATAAAAAGAGGAAGAACAGAAAGGAAGAGGTTTCTTTTTGGGTTTTGTTGATCATTGGGGTTTTTGTTGGGGACGGACCCACCGGACAATGAAGGATTTGGCTTCTGAGGAGGTATGCAGACATAAGAGTAGAAGCAGGAAGAAATGGAAACCGAGGAACTGGGTTGCAAAGCAAATCTGACCCGAGCCACTGAGCCTGGTATTTTATGTAATGTTGATGGTGAGATGCCAAGTTATAATGTATTATGTTTTGTTTCTTTAATGTAATCATAGTTGATGGTTGTTAAGATTAATAATGCATTGCGCATCATGTTTTGTGGGATTATTAAAATTTTAAATAGTCTCCTTGTTGCATGAAGATGGTGATTGCTAGATTGATACTAGAATGTTGTTAGTTCTTTGGTATTTATGATGAACCCGTGCGTATGAGTTTATGGTATCATTATCTTTGTTTCGTGTATTATGAACGCATATGTGTGCGACCACCTATGTTCAACTGATATCCCCTTGACTCCATGTTGAGCCCTTCTCCCCTTTTGGTTGCGGCGTGCTTCGGGTGAGACTCCTTACCCTTCGATGTGAGGTGAAAATGCCAGCACTGTCCTAGACTACAGCGGACCATTGTTGGCCTTCCGTGCCTAAACCCGGGGTGTTTTCCCTGATGACTCTTTCGAGCCAACATTGGGTTATGACTTTGAAATCATCTACAAAAAGGGGAAGAAAAATGTTGTTGCAGATGCACTCTCAAGAAAGGATGAGGATGTGGAAGCATTGTTTTGCACCATTTCTATTATTCGACCAAATTGGATAAACGAAGAAAGGGATGAATGGAAGAATGACAAAGAAGTGTGGGCATTCATTAAAAGTTTCAACATGATCTTAGTACATTTGATACATTTAGTTTGAAAAATGATTCGTTATGGTACAAAGATCGCTTATACCTCTGTAATAATTCCCAACTCAAACAAAATATTCTTATGGAATTGCACACCTCTCCCTTAGGAGGGCACTCAAGATTTTTAAAAACTTACCATAAGGTTAAGTAAGGAATTATTTTGGGATGGCCTTAAATCTGATAGTCAAAATTTTGTGAAGGAATGTTTGGTTTGCCAACAAAATAAAGTTGAAGCAATTAAGACCCCAAGTCTATTACAACGTTTGTCCATTCCAAGTCAACATTGGGAGGTTTCAATAGATTTTATCACAAGTTTACCCAAGTCCAAAAGAAAGAGTGTCATCATGGTGGTAGTTGATAGATTTACCAAGTATGCACACTTTTTTTGCATTATCTCATCCATTTAAAGCCATTACAATTGCTACTGCATTTATGGAAACAATTCAAAAGCTACATGGAAACCCAAAGATTATTGTAAGCGACAGAGATCCCATTTTCACTGGAAATTTTTGGAAAGAATCATTTTCTTGTCTGGGTACTTAGTTATCTCATAGCTCATCTTATCATCCTCAATCTGATGGGAAAAATGAGATATTAAACAAATGTTTGGAAGGATATCTTCGTTGCTTTGTATCTGATAAACAGACGCAATGGGTCAAATGGTTCCCTCTGGTTGAATGGTGGTATAACACTTCCTTCCATATTGTAGAAACAAATGACCCCATTTATGGAAATTTATGGATATCATCCACCATCCATCACATCATATTTAAGAGAAAATTCTAAGGTTTAAGTAGTGGAAGATCACATCGAGCATCAACAACAAGTTCTCTGTTGATTTTTGGCAGCATCGGATGTGCTCTAGGAATGAAAATTGGTGTAGAGGCTAAGACACATAAGATCTCCAGGACCCAGAAATGGTTTGGGGAAATTCCACCTAGTTGAAGAGATATTAAAATAAATAATATTTTTAATGGGGCCCCTAAGTCTAAACTTAGGAAAATTAAAATATTAATGGGTATTAATATAAAACTGGGAGAGAATCTTCTAAATGACATGGAGCCAAATCTAATCTTAGCCATTGATTAGGGACTTAGTCTTGATCATTGAATACTTAATAGGAAAATTATAATAGGAGGCTTGAGGGTCAGTTGGTGATACACCAAATTGATCAGTGAGTTTGATTTTATGGAGCGGGGTTTGCTGAGAAAATCGAAACAGTGATCTGTTGTAGTGAGGAGGAGTTCAACAAAAGGCTAAGAATACACTGCAGAGAGGCAGAGAAAGTGCCAGAGAGACAGCGCAAAGCCTGGGAAGGTTGATGCAGAGGCAGTTGAGACTGACACAAAGGCTGAGGAGGCTAGCATAATTTACACAGAGGGCCAAAATAATTATGCAAATAGCCAAGTGGCTAATGCAGAGGCAGTAGTAGCTACGCATAGGCTAGCAGAGCCAACACAGGGCCAAGAGGCAGTGCTGGAGACTTTAGTGAGGTAGACTAAAGCTGAGAGGGTGACGTAGACCCTAGAGAGTGACGCAAAGCAGTGGAGAAGCTTGGAGCATCTTTCGTTGTCCAGCTAAGGAGCTGTCATAGTTTTTGTGGGATCGATCATTTGGTGGCTGATCAGCTAGAATATTTGTCTCCGAGGAGAGGTACTTATACTAAGGAAATTCTCTGTAGGGTGAGCCATTTATGGCACCCTAGTTGTCTTCAAAAACTGCATAATAATAAAACCCTCATATATGTTGCACCGATTTTCCCACATTGGATTTTTCCGGGGATGATTTTCCAAAAATAATGGTGTCCCTTGTGTGATTGTCTCAGTTATTTCGTTTGCTAATATGTATATGTGTTAAGGCTTCATTTGTGTTTATTTCAGTATTTATATTTATAAATAACTTGTTAATGGAAAGAAAAAGTAGGAGACAATAAACCAGATAATGCAGTAGGGATTTCTGACTTGACAGACTTAGAAATTTCAACATTCTCCAACCCTTAAAGGATAACCTCATATTGGCACAGAATAAAATGAAACAACAGGTATATTAGCATCGCAACGAAAGAAGTTTTGATGTAGGTGACTGGGTATTTCTACGGCTACAGCAATACAAACAAATGTCCCTCAAGCAATCTAAGAAGGATAATAAATTATCACCAAAGTATTATGGTTTGTACAAGGAGTTGCAAAAGATTGGTACTATGGCCTACAAATTGGAGCTTCCTGCAACTTCCCGAGTGCACCCAGTTTTCCATGTTTCATGCTTAAATAAGGTTATAGGTGACAAGATCCCAATTCAAACAATATTTCCAGAACTTGACGAGGAAGGAAAAATCATATTGGAACCTGAAGCAGTCACAGAAATAAGAACTCGATAGCTATGAAATCGATCAATTTCAGAGTATCTCATCAAGTGGAAGAACTAACCCGTTAAATATTACACATGGGAGGATGAGAATTTTATACAGAAGCACCCATAACTACTCAAGTGTTGAGGACAACACTTTTCTGAAGGAGAGGGGCATGTTAGGTCCCTATAATACTAGTGTATTCCCCTATTAGTATTTTCATTGTAGCCCTTATTGTTATTGATGTCCCCATGTTGTCCCCATATTGTTATTATTGTGCCCCATAGAATCCCACTATTGTTATTGTTGTGCCCGTACATTATTATTGTTATGTCGGCTCTGATTATATTGTGACCCCTTAGACTCCTCTTTATAGAAAGTAGGTCTTGTCATTTGTATCATGCAAGAATTATTCGTTTGTGTAATGTAAAGGAGGTTGCCCCCTCGAAGAGGTTGATTTTGAATGCGTTGATCTATCTTTTATTCTATTTTGTGAGCTGGTTGCATAACAAAGATCTAACCATAGATATGTTGATTGGGATTTCTAAGTAAGATGAATTTAGGTCCTATGTTATGAAAGATGACTAGAGTAGTTGGTTGTTATATATAATCAAGGTTATATGTCATTGAATATATATGGTTGATTTTATTAGTATATTGATGATATGCTCTAAGTTAGGTGTTAGCATTAGGTTTGCACCTTTCCCTAAAGTTCCAAAGGCTATTTTTATTAGTTAATTAAGTAAATTCATGGTTATGTAAATGGCCTATAAACTTTTTTGCGTAAATTGTTATATAAACCTAAGGACATGTCTAATCAAGTATTTTCACCTCACCCTAAGCTTATCCTAATTTTTTCACAATGCAATCATCATATCGCAAGCCTACAATTGGCACTATGTGTTATAGACATATTTGGGCACTTCAACCCCAATCACACATGTTGATAAACCAAGGGCTCTTTAACCCCTAAAAGTGTTGTTTCATACCCTAAAGGATCATGGTCAACTGATTACATCATTTCCCAGAAGTTCCACCTCAAAAGCCACTCAGAACTAGCCAAAACTGGACCATACTAACTACTCCACTATCAAGGTGTGATGCATACTGGCTCCTACACTAGCCAGGTGCGATGCATACTGAAGAGGCCTTCTGTAGGGTGTGATGAGAAAGAATGGACAAATGGCTGAGACAATTTGCTAAGTGGATGCTCATGGAATCTTCTAGAAACTTCTCCTATGACACTTGCCTCTCTGAATTCGCCCAGGGATGAGTAAGAGATCAATGAAATCTCCAAGTGGAACCAAGAACTCTCAGTGGAATGACACTAATCAAAAACCCAGAGCTGACTCACACCCTTGCAGACATCTATAAATGGATCCCTCATCTGAGAGATCTAGGGGTTGGAATTTTGTAATTTGTAAGGAAGTGTTGTTAGTTTGTCTTTGAGAAGAGACATTGTATTGTTGAGTGATCTTGATTTTCATGAGGTGAAGAGGGCTTTGATGCTAGGAGGATGATGCTAGATCAGACAGCTGGGTTCTGATCCTCTCTTCTATTATTAATAAAGTTCTTTGAGTTTTCCTCCATACAATAGTGTATTTGTGAATCTTGTTATTTATGAATGCAATTGTATGATCAATGTATTTCTGATTCTGCATTGTTTATGATATTATAGATCAAGATGCTTTGATGGTGTTTTGTTACTTTGTCTCTACATGTATTCTCTAAGCGGGGCAAGTAGGAGAAGAGTTGCAAGCTCTATCAAGGGAGAGAGAAATCAAGCAAGGAGTCAAGCGGAAGATCCATGTTGGTCCCTTTGCTTCTCTCTTATCTATCATACATAAAGGAAATTGCAAAGTGCTTTGATTGTGTGTTTCTAAGATAGCTACCAATCTTAGTGAGACTAGCAGATTGAAAAGACACTAGTTTTCCCAGAAACAAAATGGCGACTCCACTGGGGACCAAATAGTTTGTTTGTTTGCTATTATTGTTTGCTTTATAAACTACAGACGGAGCCTGAAGTTAGACAGATAGCCTTCGAACTGCTCTCGCTATGCAATTGCAAAGTAGATGAATGTTGATTCAGTAAATCTCTAGGTTGGTTTATGAACTGAACATATGACTTTAAAGCATTCTAAACACCCTTTTGGTAGCTCAATAACCTCTTAAGATCATACCCTTGTACTTTGTTCTTTATTGTTCATAGTAGCTCAGCCTAAATCACTAAACTCAGCTACAAATTTGAGCAAAAACCTACCTCGGTTTCGCTCCCTAGCCCATCGCACTATCTATAACTAGAAACCAGTATGCATCACACCTCCCGCATGTAGCAGGTGAGATGCATCCCTATTTCTCAGAAGCATAGGTGTGATGACTGAGTAATATTTTTTCTCTCTTTGAAATTTAGGTTTTTCCTCCTTGTTTTCAGCTCTATTCAGTTGTTTTGCTGCTTATGATCAGTATCTCATTGTTGAAGCCTCCTTGCGTTAAATTGTTCAACCTCCATTGATTAGGATTAGTAAATGCTTTTTTATGTATTTGTCCATCATTCACGATCCTTCATCATAAAGTATCTTAATCGAACTATCGTTTTTGATGCAAAAAGTGTCGTAATTGTCATTTTGAGTAAAAAAGAAGAGTGTCAAAAGTCTTCCTCCTCTAGATAGTCGATTGTACTTTTGTCATTGTATTTGATTTGAATTGTTAATATTTTAAGTGTCAAAAGCAGTTTTCTATTCGAAATTGAAAATTGGCGTTTAGTCTTCCTTTCATTTTGAAAATAAATTGTCGAAATGTCGCTTTGAAGAAAATAGTTCAGATCTATACTTAGTTTTCCTTTTTTGCATTCTCACATTAAGGAAACGAAAAACAAATACATGCATTCACATTTGCATTTAGAATGTGTGTGAAAATGATTTAGGAAATGTGCATTTAGTGTGTGCTCTTTACTCTTTGTTGAAAGAATCGTAATCTTCTTTCCTTAGTAGCTAGGATTTTCATTGCTAAAAGAAAACAATGATTGTTTATCATTTTAGATTGCATATTTAGGAATTTTACATCTACATCATGCGGTGAACCTTGAAAGACACAAACTTCTAAACAAGATCAACTCTAAAATAAATCTCAATGAACTTAACAACGCTTTGGAACCTAACGCAACACATTTAAAGGTCTAGGCTAGAGACGTGTTCCGACGTCGTAAAATCTAGTAACTATCGTTTTCATCGAAGGTTGGGTGATTCCTCCTCTTTGATACGACAAGTGCTAGCATAGACTTGTGCTCCCCGTACCGTCGAGTATATATTGGGAGACCACAATAAGCTTATATCCTTTATCCATAGGAATCCGTGTCTGCCGCCCTATCGATCGCAATGCACTGAACACAACATTCAGGAAGATTGACTGCCGTACATAAGTCCTTGGTAATTTATCTTTAATTTACCACCAAGGTGTATATTGCAGTTTTTTGATTGGTTTGGTAATCCCTCTATCTAGATCTCAAGAGTAGTCACTTTCATTCCTTTTCGACTCCTTAAAAGAAAAGGTCGATCTGAGCACTTGTCACTTCACGCTCATTAAAAATCGAAGAGGACTAGAGTCATCTTTAGCTTTTTCTCGACTCTTAAAAATTGAAAAAGCAAAGTTGTGTCAAAGCGTCATTAAAATTTATTTAATTCGAAATAACATCCCTATTCCTTCGTTGATCTTAGGTTGAGATAATGGAGTCCACCACTCAAGGAATCCCTCTTGAGGGGAATCCTAGTCCATTTTCCTCTTGGGGAAATATTGGCGCTCCATATATGGCCACATTGTCCCTTCCAGGAATCACAATTGGTCTATCGATATGGTTATTCTCAACCTCTGTCATTCAAAATATCGTAATTCCTCAACAACCAGTTGTACCGAAATTGACCCTTCACCTTCTACTTCATTTGTTTCTCCCTCCCCTTCTTCCTCTTCGCTTGGTGAAAATAGTGATACTAATAACCAAGTGGCTGAGAAGAAGAAGAAAATATACACATTAAGTCTCCTAAATATCCTTGTCTAATTTGAAGAGGAAACCATTTTCATCGAGATTGTCCTTGCATTCCGCGGATCTTGAGAGAATGGTCTCCCCGTTCGCACCGTCCGATGTCATCAACCTCTAGCGATCATTTTGATAGCACACCATCAACTAGTGAAAATGAAGTTCTTGGACAGGAAAGAAAGGTCAAAAATCCATGTCTATTATGTGAAGGATACCATCACCTTCCCCGTTGTTCGTTTTTGGATGAGGCCAAGAGAATCTTGCATAACCGTCCTGCTTCACCGCAGCGACTTCCACTTGGATACAAGAAACTCTCCCCAAGTCCTTCGTTAGTTGAAAATCCGACTAACATAACTCAATCATCGGTCGAAACACCTATCGTTGAGAGTCAACCTTCTGAGTCCATACTGGATCAAATTCAGCAGGTCGAGATGGCAGTCAACCCAGTCTTGCCTTCAGAAGGTCCACCTTTAGATGATACAATTTCCAAAAAGAATGAGAACGATACCATTCAAATTCTTTTTGTTAATACAGAGTCTGATGAACTTCGGGGAAATCCGCTCATTCCTTTACAACAGGAGGAAAGTTCCCCAGTTCAAGGGGTTCATCTAGCCGTTTATCTGGTACCCCTCCAAGCAGTCTAGTCATTTCCTTCGATTGGAACCAACAAGCAAGACCCCGCCTCCCATCTAATGTACCATTCTAGATCATAGTACAAGTTTACAAAATGATTGTGTCTGGTACTATCATAGATGAAGGGGCTTTAATGAGTATCCTTTCCTCAACTGCTTGGAAAGCACTTGGTTCGCCATCGCTTATGCTTGTGACACAGAATTTGTCAGCCTTTAACAAAAGAACCAGTCAACCGTTAGGGATCCTTCCGAAGTTTCCGATAACTTTGAAAAGGAAAATCGTTCACTTGAGCGTGATGGTAGTCTAGGGATCGTTAGTGTAACACTCCGAACCCAATAACTATGCAGTAAAAAAAAAAATTATATGGTATATGATGACGTGTCTCCGTTGACATTGATGAGGATCCAATTTTCTGATCCACCCTTGTGATTAGAGTTCGGATGCATTTATACCACATACTTTAATCCGTCAGCAAACGTATTATGAGTTACATCTCTGAACTATCACCTGTAAATATTACAATGTAAATCCTTTTAAAATCTAAGGTTTAACACACTACAATAACTATCGCACTGTCCGGATTGACGTGGCCCGGCAGGTGAGACTTGGGAGTCTGTGACCTTGGGCTTCCCACCCCATCGATGGCTAAGGATGAAAGATTCGGATCCAACGTCCTGGCTCCAATTCAGGAACTATTCCACCGCCTTACCGAGATTATACATCATTCGGACCTTACTCATTTCGTTGGTTCAACTCATTGTTTCCCTCTTTCGCTCTGTGAGCACTTCATGCAGACAAATGACCACTAGTGGGGTTTTAGCGCAGTCTAAAACCACCCTTGGTGTCTGGATGGTTCGGTCCTATACCAGGTTATCGTTTCCCTACTATTGCTTATCATGCACAAATATATTTTTTTACACAGTTGATTTTTTTTTTCTGTAAATTCATGTTCTAATCTCAGTTCCTATTTGTAGGAAGAAGGAAATGAGACCGAGGTTCTGGAAATTTCTACCCACACAGTTATTTTTGCAAGATGGTCGCTTGCTTCCGGGTAAGCACTTTTATGCACGAAGAAGATTTTGGGTCAAACAATGGAGGTTTCTTCGTAGCTCTCGGGATCGATTTCTCCAGTTAGATTATCTTTGTTTTTGATCAAGACATGCAGTTTTCTTTCTGTATTATAACTTAAGGTTCTCGGCATAGACCTGGGTAGCGGTGAATAGAGTTATGGTTTGAAGTTTGAGGCTCTCGGTGGTCCTGTGATTGGACTGTCGGGAGTAATTCACTCAAACGGAAATGTATTCTGACTCCATACCCGCGGTTGGTTTTTTTTTGTTTTGTTATGACTCAGTATTTTTTTAAAGAAAATGTTCTCCCAAGTTCAAGGAAAAGACCCTACTATACAATACAATGATTGTCTACAGCGTTATTATTTTCAATATGCAGAACTGGGTTATATCGGAACCTCCTGTTATATATATGTTTTTCTATAGTCTATTCCAGCTATGTCGCGGCAGTCATTTGTGTTGAAAACTATGTATATATATATTTATACTATTATCTTTTTCCTCCTCTGTGACTATAATGTTTCTATTCCGCAAATATTGTTTACACTTAGGTCAGAATGACTACTGGATTTTGTTTTCTTGAATCCTTACTAATATTTACGCTATTTGAGGTCTTTCATAACTGAACAGACAAGCATTGTTGTTCCCTGTAGTTAAATTGGGAATTATGTGTCTCTGTGTGCTATATAATGTAGAGATTCTAGTTATAATATGTTTGTTTCTTATTGTTGTTAGTTGATTAAAAGTCATGCCAAGAGTTTAATTCGTGTTTTGGCTTCCAGGATTAAAATCCCTTGTGTTATCATGGATTGATATCCAAAACTTAACCAAGCCATTCTCACCCAGTTAAATTCTGAAGGGATTACCTTTACAGTTCTTGAGACAAGAGTTTATGATTACCTAACGAGTCCATAACAGGGAAAAGATTATTCCCACTATTCTGACAGATAGCGTTTACCTTTGCCAAATAACCAGTCTCTTTGCAAATTAATTCCATGAACGACTTCACTCTTCCTTCCCATACAGAGTGAACTAACACCCTGATTGGATCAGTAGGGTTTGTCCTCGTTGACTCCTACAGTCTTCAGTTTCGCTCCATATGCAATTTTTTTTAAAGAAAAAAAACTGAGAGGTTATATTTGTTTTTCCTTACGGAATTCCCGATAGTTATCCATATCATAGTTTACAGTTCTTTTTCCTTCCAAGGAGAACACAGTGGATTTCCCTGGTTCATGTCATTAGCACTGTTTCTGGTTCCATAACTTTTCGGCTTACCATTGCCATGGTTACTGTGTTTCTAGAGATAATTCTCCAATGTCAGTGAATCGTAAAATACCAATAAATAGCTATTTGATTTATGACTATTTCTTTCGTAACTAATACAGCAATATTGTTTCCAATGACTCGATCTTTAATAGAGAATACAGCACAAACAAATTCTACCTTAGACCACCGCTTACTGTGCAATATTTAATAATGAACACAGTCATGCAATTTTATCTCAGCCTACCACTTACTGCTCAATTTTTAAATATTCTACAGGGTTCAGCCACTTACCTGGTTTTCTGATAATTTGCTTATCACTCAGAAGCTAAGATTACCTCTTCCCATCTGCTTCTAATTTGCCTCCCGTCCGTGAGATTCGTCCTACAAGAACCGAATCTCCCCCCATGCTTCTTGCAGGACCATTGTCCATCAGCAAGTTATTTGCACTCAGTGCCTGGCTATCTGGTCCTCACCAGACTTAGCCAGCTCTGCGGACGAAACAATCCTGTCTAACCACAGTGATTTCCATATGGTTACCTGGAGACTCTCCTTTTCTCGATACCTGGGGGCATGCAAACCTTTTTACACAAGCAAAAAAATGACCAATTTCTTTTCTTAGCTTTTTAAATTTTTTAGCTTTTTAGTTTTAATTTCTTAGGTTATGTGGTTGGTCCAGAAACATCTGCATACCAGACGGACCAAAGGAAGGGTTTTTTCTAGATGGAAGACAAAATCGTCCTACCTAACCTTAGTAGTTCCTTAGCTTTTTAGTTTTTCTAGCTTTGTAGTTTGGTCGTTTCTGGCCTACATAAAAGGCAATGAGAATATGGTATCGTAGAGTTCAAGCTCACTAAAAAAATGAACCTACCAATGAGAGACATCTTTGACTACTGCAACGAGCATTGTTTCTGCAAGGTTCAAGCTCGTTAAAAAATAAACCCGCTATTGAGTATATGTTAACGCAAGGTTAAAGCTCATTAAAAAATAAACCCGCCTTCAGTAAATGACCTCTGTGATTGCCATGTTATCATCCTTTTGAACCTTGGTCGTGTTCTACCATCACCTCCATTATTTTGGCCGATCATACGCTTCCACTTGATTGTTTACCGTTTTGAGGAATAGCTACGACGAGTGGTTCTGTTAGCCACCCTCTTCACACTGCCATGTTTTGAGAAGTTCCAAACTTAACTAGAACCAGTTGCTACCCAAAAACACCACTCGTTCCTTAAAAAACAAGTCTCTTTTAAACTCTTTTTAGACTCGTTAAATATGAAAAGAATGTTGAGCTATTGGCCTTTCCAGCTCGTTAAAGAAAGGGGAAGCACCATCCCTCCTGTATTTTAATCTTTTTGGAACTGGGGGATTATCCCACAAAAAGATTGAGCGCTTGTCTTTTTCGGCTCGCTAAAGTGATCGGAAAAGTCATCCCTTTTGTATTATTTTAATCTTTTTCGGACTCGAGAGATTATGATACAAAAAATAATTGTTGGAGTTTCCTTTTTGTCCCTTTTCGAGCTCTCTAAACATGAAAAGGACTGAGTTCTCTTTGTCGTTAAACTCGTTAAAACAATAGTGACAAACTTGTCCATATAGACAAGAATGAGTTTCATTGTCACTAGGCTCGCTAAAACATAGTGACAGGTTTGCCCGAAGGGAAAATTATAGAACAAGCATATGTTATCCTCCTCAAGCTTAACAAAAATAAAGAGGTACTGGTCAGCAATGACTGGGGAAAAAGGGAAGAAAACTTGAAGAATTTTATTAGTAGCAGGTCACTCTTGAACATGACACTTTCACTCCATCACCATGATTGAGTCAGGTTGGGTTATTCTGTTCGCTGGTCATATCACCATTGGTCCTCCGTACCATCCATCTTTTGGGGTTAATTCTACCAATCCATCTTGATGTCACTGATATGTCCAAGAGAAGTCATTCAGAGAATTCACCATCCAGCTAACGCCTCATCCACTGCAATACCTTCACCCTCCATTTTTCATGACCGCCATTCCTGAAACTTGTATCATCAGATCGTTTTCACCTCCAGAAAATCATTTGATTCGTTTCATGTCGTAGATGTGGGATACATCAAGGCCCTCCTACGACGGGTCACTTCTTGTCGACATCATCTCATTATCCAAGAAGTTGCATAGAAACAACTCTTTCAGTACTTTGAAGCTTGCATGCCTCAATGGCAAGTTTCTCACTTCCGGTGACAGGTTTACATCAATGACCTTCAACCGAAATATTTTACGTGGTGTTCAAAATCGGATCATATATTCACACCACGTAAATTGTACTGTAGTACCTTGAGGGTCATTATCATTATCGGTGATTCCTCTCGCCCCTGTTAACAGCTTGCATCATTGCTGGTAATCAGGCGATGCCTTTCCATGTTTGACTTCAGAACATCTTTTCACATGGATCGACTTGTACATCGGGCAAGGATTGAATGAGTTTGAAGACCCCGGATCTAGTTTCATCTATCCGGGCTACGAGATATTCAGGTAAATAAAGACATCAAATGTAAACAGAAGCTGCATAGATGGTCATCCAAGCCAGGGATGATGACCCTTGATATGAAGAATCACTAGTCTGCAACTGCAGACGATTATCTGTTCTATGTACATGAAAATGAATTTATAAAGTTGAGCATGGGAATGCCCGCCTCAGCTAGATCATGAAAATAATATGATGATGATGTATTGTAATGTATCTTATACAGGTTACCTTCCAGTTTGAATACCTCAGATCCTCATGATAAAGTATATTACCGGACATCAAAATATTTACGACCTCATGCTTTAGGGGGCAACTGTTATAGACATATTTGGGCACTTCAACCCCAATCACACATGTTGATAAACCAAGGGCTCTTTAACCCCTAAATTTGTTTTTCCATGCCCTAAAGGATCATGGTCAACTGATTACATCATTTCCCATAAGTTCCACCTGAAAAACCAATCAGAACTGGCCAAAACTGGACCACACTGACTACTCCACTATCAAGGTGTGATGGGGTTGGAATTTTGTAATTTGTAAGGAAGTGTTGTTATTTTGTCTTTGAGAAGAGACATTGTATTGTTGGGTGATCTTGCTTTTCATGAGGTGAAGAGGGCTTTGATGCTGGGAGGATGATGTTGGATCAGACAGTTAGGTTGTAATCTTCTCTTCTATTATTAATAAAGTTTTTTGAGTTTTCCTCCATACAATCGTGTATTTGTGAATCTTGTTATTTGTGAAGGCGATTGTATGATCAATGTATTTATGATTCTACATTGTTTATGATATTATAGATCGAGATGCTTTGATGGTGTTTTGTTACTTTGTCTCTACAAGTATTCTCTAAGTGGGGCAAGTAGGAGAAGAGTTGCAAGCTCTATCAAGGGAGAGAGAAATCAAGCAAGGAGTCAAGCGAAAGATCCAGGTTGGTCCCTTTGCTTCTCTCTTATCTATCATACATAAAGGAAATCACAAAGCGCTTTGATTGTTTGTTTCTAAGATAGCTACCAATCTTAGTGGGACTAGCAAATCGAAAAGACACTAGTTTCCCGAAAACACTATGAAATATTTTCATATCACTCACCGAAAAATTTAAAAGTTAGGTTTTTGAGTTGCAAACCCCACCATTTCAAGTGCTTAATCATTTTTTCACAAATCCATGCCCATTTTCATCCATGATATGACAACTAGTTGCATTGTAAATCCCAAGAAGGAAGTTTAAAGTCAAACCCTAAATTTTCTAGTTTACCCTAAAATGGTAATTTCCAACAAACCCATAAATCTATTTATAGTGTGCAAGAAAGATTCAAGAGTGTTTGCAATGTTCGTCCAGGAAAATTCAAGATTTTAGAAGGATTTGCAATGTTATATTATTTGCATAGATGGGTCAATTAGGTCATGTGAAGAGGTTTGAGCCTGATGGGATGTATTTTGAGGTGTATCCAGAGATGTTGACTTTGTTTAGATATGCAGGATGGGAACTATTGTTCCAGGGCTTCAATGGGAACAATCTAAGTTGGTTCCATGATTTCATCTATTCTTTTGATGGAAACATAGCAAGAATTAGAACCCTGCAATTTCCAATCACTGAAGAATCCATTGCATAGACCACGGGTTTTCCAACTAAGGGTAAGAGATGGTGTAAGAAACAGAGATTGCAGAATGTGGACTTGAATTTTTTCCTTAAAGAGGAATGTCAGAACCAAGACTGGAATGAAGAGTTTTCCAAAATTTGCTGAAAGCCTAATGATCTAACGCCCTCAAGATTGTGCAGCTTTTATTCACATTTGAAGGAAGGTATTGTAAAGCCTATTTGTATCATATGAGGTTTTTATGTCATTTATAATATTTTAGTAAGATTAATTTTCCATATTTTCTTCACCAAAGTTTCCTAAAGATTTCCATCAAACCAAGAACCAAACCTAAGCTACAACCTCATGACATTTGTCGTCATGGCCTAATTAAATAATTATATACTCATGAGCTAAGTACGCAGGTGGAGCAATTGAGGCAGAGAAACATAAGATAGCCTACACTCAAAATACCATGAAGAGGCCAAACAAAAGTTTATGTACAAACCCTAGCTCAGGAAACAAAGGGATAACCTAGCCACCCTTTTGAAGAACATGTTGAAAACCCTATAAAGGAAATAGAGGTCATGGTCTATGAAATAAGGATAAGGAGACAAAAAAAGTTGATGTTAGAAGAAGAAGAGGCAAAACAAAGAATAGCATAAAGTGAAAAAGGCAAACAAAAGATAGAAACAGTGGATGAAGAAGCTGAAATAGAACCTAGGGTTTACTCCAGAAAACGTCACACTAGCCCTACAAATTGTTGAGAATGCAACAAGATGATGGAGCTTAGTGGAAAGAAGTCGCCTTCACTAAGTGGGCTCGCAGGCTATTTTTGGCGCAAGTCTATTTTTAGATTATGTCTATTTTTAGACATATGGATCATGGTTTATGAGTTGCAGGATGCTATTTGTGGATGATTGGTCAAGTTGGTAAAAATAGATTGGACTTCTATTTTTAGACATATAGGCGGAGTCTATTTTTAGACTACCAGGCTAAAAATAGAACAGTCGAATATTATTAGCTCTTAATAATATTTGGACTATAATAAACATTATCTTATTCTTGGAGCACTTCAGTTCGAGCTACAGATATGGCACATGCAGCTGCCAAAAGGAAATACGTGTTTCTTATGGGTTACTTGAGCTATTGCATGAAGGACTTCAATTAGGACTTCAGTGATTGAATTATGTGGAGTTGGATCAGGAGTTGATGGAGTTGTGTTCAGTTTGACACAGTTGAACTAGTTGTAGTTAGTCTAACTGGAAAATAGACTAATTTTGAGTGGTGTGAATTAGTTATTAATTAATTCA
>APFE030630226.1:66186-106772 GCA_000404065.3 Pinus taeda | reverse complement strand
ATATATATAAAAATATGTACATTTTCTAATAATTAATCATAAATTCACTTGTAATACAAAAATGAATAAAATGGAAAATAAGAAGGTGAAACCCAAATGTATGTATGAAAATGATATGATAAAAGGTTAATGGGACGATGAGATGTAAGAAAAAGGTGGATGAAAATATGAAATTTCTGATTCCCAACAAGGATCCTTGCTTCAATAAGAGGGAACTTTCCTTATAGTTTTGAAGATGATGATAATTCCTTCTCGCCTTCAAGATACTTCGACTTCTCTCGTAGTGTAGATCCGAAATGCTTCTAGGATTTTGACTCTCTCCAAGATGATGTGATCGTCAAATTTAAAGTACTTAGAACTACCTTTATTTGTAGATAAATTGATGAGGGTATTTGTGGTCTTTTGATGATGAATATAGGATCAAAATCTCTTGTTGTTGTAGACCACTTCTTCGATCTAGGGTTTGATTTTTCAATGTAGATGTTGATCTTTTTCTTTGATAACGTTCAACTTGCTTTGATGCCTTTCTTGAATCCTTCAATGCCTCTTTGATTAGATGCCCTTCCTTTGACTTCAACACCTTAGCTCTGAAACCATGTTGAGAAATCTAGGGCATTAGTATTAGGTGATTTCTCTTTTATTAGTGATTGCTTGTGAATGCTTTTTACTTGTTTAGATTAGAATCTTCTTCATGTTAGATTATTAGTGTTCTTCTTCATCAAATAGTAACCAATGCATGAAAATAAATAGACAAGGGACACAACATGTAGGCTATGAGCCAGGGCCAAAATCTCTCACTCTTTGAGATGAAAACCCACAATAATTCTTCTTCTAGAGATTCCAATTGACGAATACCAAGATTGAGACCCTTGGCCTATTAGCCACTTCCAAGATCAAGACACTAGATTTCTTGACTATATTCTCCTTCCTCGTTTCAATTCCTCTTACACATTGAGATCATCTTGTTTCAGTTAACACACTTGAGATGACACTGTACCATATTATTGTCTTATCACAAAACTGTCCTTACTAAAGTATTAAGAATACACTGTAATACTTCTCTTAAGGCCAACTCTTTCACATCACCAAACCGTGGCTTATATTCATCATCTATCTTGCTATCACTTCTTCTTAGTCCAAGCTGTATGCTGTGATATGAAATCCAAAACTTTCCATCAACACATAGATCGAAAGTACTGTGTGACTGTGCTAGGAGTCAGAATTCATCACTGTCCTCTCCATCCAAATCACAAATATGTTTGACTTTTGTTCACTGTTCTTCATAGAGGAATCCAAGGTTGTGTCTTGTACTTTCTCACTGCCATTGTGATATAGAATTTAAAGGGATCTGAGTTCCAATCTCCATATTTATTCCCAAGTCCGAGCTCCTTCTATACCATGATCCGAATTCCATGATCGTGATCCGAAAAAATCAGAGACATCGAACTTGTGAACTATGTGTATGCGAAGTTCCTTTACTTGGTATATATAGTGGTTGGTCTACATCAATGAGCCGAAATGAGCCATGTGAATCATCGTGACTCCATAAGGTACGACTGGCATGATATTTGTTTTAACTTAAAGCCAACATGAGGAAGAAAGCTAGTGCTTGTTGTTGGAGAGATTTTAGACAATCCTATTAACTCAAATACATTTGTTACATGCCCGAGAAGAGATATTCATACATGACATAGACCCTTTGACTTTTAATGACCAATACTAAGGCTCTCAATGGGAGCCATCTAAAAATAAAATCATGTGCTCATGAAATCCGTGAAGCAAGGCTTATAATAATAATGTTATTTTCTACATTAAATCATTTACAAAAGTCACAATTACATGTCATTATGAATACCGAACCTAGTTACACTTTTCAACATATAACATGGAGACCTGGTAATATAATAAACTTTAATGACATGGACAATATTTTGAAGAAGAAACAATGAGTTTTAATTGCACAATTATGCTCACTAGATGTTCAAACATCTAAGTCATTCATTTCCTCAGATCTCCAAAGATCCATTGACAATCATTCTAAGGTATTTGAGACTTCCAAAGGTATCCCACATATTCATCATCATGATGATGCTATTCTCTTGATTCTGGGAATTTTTCCTCCAAACATTAGACCTTACAAATATTCCTATACTAAAAAGAGTTAAATTGAACGTATGGTTGTAGAAATTCTAGAGACTGGTATAACTCAACCTAGATAAATTTATTTCTCTTATCTAGTATTATTAATGCATAAAAATGATGGATGTTGGTATACGTGTCCACATTATAGAGAGATCATCAAGCTCACTATTAAAGATAATTTCCCATTCTTGTCATTGATGAATTGTTGGATGAATTACATGGAAAAATTTACTTCACCTAGTTAGATATTCATTCATGATATCATCAAATTAGAATGAAGACAAAAGAAATTATGAAAAAAAATATATTAAGAACTCATGAAGGTCATTATGAATTTTTGGTCACACATTTTAGCCTTACTAATGCACCTTCCACATTTTAAGGTTTGACGAATTCCACTTTCAAACCCTTCCTTAGAAAATTTTTGTTAGTATTTTTCGATGATATACTAATAAAAAATAAGTCTTGGAAAGATCACATTCAACTTGTTGACAGGGTGCTCAAACTATTGGAGGAGAAAAAATTGTATGCAAAACCATCCAAATGTTTCTTTCGAGTACATAAGGTGGAATATTTGGGTCATATTGTATCTCATGAGGGTGCTAAGGTCGACCCTAAAAAAATTAAATCCATCAAGGAATGGAAAATCCACACAACATTAAGGCATCTTCAAGGATTTCTTGGGTTGACAGAGTATTATCACAAGTTTGTTAAGAATTATGTGAAAATAACAACTCCTCTAACAACATTACTGAAGAAAGATGCATTTTCTTGGACTCGAGAAGCAACTAAGGCCTTTGAACATCTTAAAGAGGTAATGTGCCGAACTTCGGTCTTAGTTACACCAAAATTCACAAAAACCTTTATTGTGGAATGTGATGCCTCAAGAAATGGCATTGGTGTTGTTTTACTGCAAGAAGGAAGACCCATTTCCTTTGAAAGCCCTCCTATCAAGGGAAAGAATTTACACAAACCTATTTATGATAAGGAAATGCTAGCAATACTACATTCTTTGAAGTACTGGTGTCCTTACCTAATTGGAAGATAGTTCAAGGTAAAAAAATATCATGATAGCCTTAAATACTTCTTAGAAAAAATATTATCTTCAAAAGAGCAGAAAAAATGGGTCACAAAGCTGTTGGGTTATGACATTGAAATCATCTACAAAAAAGGAAGAAAAATGTTGTTGCAGATGCACTATCAAGAAAGGTTGTGGATGTGGAGGCACTACCCTGTGCCTTTTCTATTATCCAACCTAACTGGATAACTGAAGAAATGGATGAATGGAAGAATGACAAAGAGGTGTGGATGCTCATTCAATAGTCGTAGCAATATCCTAGTGCATCTGATACATTTATCTATAAAAATGATTCGTTGTGGTACAAAGATCGCTTATATCTATGTAAGAATTTTTAAAAACTTACTATAGGGTGAAGGAGGATTTTTTTGGGATAACCTTAAATATAATATTCAAAAGTTTGTCGCAGAATTTTTGATTTGCTAACAAAATAAATTCGATACAATTAAGACCCCAGGTCTTTTACAACCATTAGCTATTCAAAGTTAGTATTAGGAAGAGGTCTCAATGGATTTTATCATAGGTCTACGTAAGTATGAAGGAAATAGTGTCATCATGGTGGTAGTTGATAGATTTACCAAGTATGCACACTTTTGTGCACTAACTAATCCTTTCAAAGCTAGTACAATTGCTACTGAATTTGTGGAGATAGTTCAAAAGCTACACAGAAACCCTAAGATTAATGTAAGTGACAAAGATCCCATTTTCACTAGAATTTTTTGGACATAATTATTTTCTTGTCTAGGAACTCAATTGGCTCATAGCTCATCTTATAATCCTCAATCTGATGGGAAAAATGAGATAGTGAACAAATGTTTGGAAGAACATATTCATTACTTTGTATATGATAAACAAACACAACGGGTCAAGTGGTTATCTATGGAAGAATGGTGGTATAACAATTCCTTCCACACCATACAAAAAATGACCCCATTTATGGTGCTTTATGGATATCATCCATCGTCCATCACATCATCTCTAAGAGAAAATTCTAAGGTTAAAGTAGTGTAAGATCACATCAAGCATCAACAACAAGTTCTCCAACACTTAAATGATAACCTAACTTTGGCAAAGAATCAAATGAAACAACAATCATATCAACATCGTAGTGAAAGAAGTTTTGATGTGGGATATTGGGTATTTTTATGGATACAACCATACAATCAAATGCCCCTCAAGCAAGCTAATAAGGAAAATAAATTATCACCAAAGTACTATGGCCCTTATAAGGTGTTGCAAAATATTGGTACTATGGCATACAAATTGGAGCTGCCTACATCATCATGAGTACACCTAGTTTTCCATGTTTCATGCTTAAATAAGGTTATAAGGGACAAGCTCCCAGTTCAAATTATATTTCCATAACTTTATGAGGAAGAAAAAAAATCATATTGTAGCCTGAAGTAATCACTAAAACAAGAATCTAACATCTACAAAATCGATTAATTTCAAAGTATCTCATTAAGTGGAAGAACTTACCTGTTGAAAGATGAGAATTTTATACAAAAGCACATAGAACTACTCAAGCATTAAGGACAACACTTTTTTGAAGGAGAGGGGCATGTTAAGTCCTTGTAATACTAGTGTAGCCCCTATATTGTTATTGTTGTGCCCCATAGAATCCCACTATTTTTATTCTTGTTCCCTTACATTATTATTGTTTTGGAGGCCCTAATTATAGTTTTACCCTTTAGGCTCCTATACATACCAAGGAGTTATTGTTATTTGAATCATCCCATAATTGTTAATTTATGTGATTTAAAAGGAAGATTTATCCCTCGAAGTGGCTTATTATCAAGGTGTTGATCTATATTTTCTTATGTTTTTGCGTTATTTTGATCTAGGTACATAACATAATTTCTCAAATGAGTTTGTAGTATTAAGAAATTGAGTAAGGTAGTTGATGAGCCCTTGTATTGCAACAAGAATGCTGTAACAAGCAAGGATACCAACTTTAATTACCAACCCAGGGTTCATACAAACTTAAGAGGTGTGTTGAAAACGCAATAAGAGAATCCTAATTTAATTTTGTCCTTGAATTAAATTAGGAATAAAATTGTAATTCCACATCAAAAGACAACTTGTATGAGTTAACTAAAGTAATTTGACTTAGTTGGCTCAGTTAATTCAAGTTGACGGTCTATTTTGAGTTATGTAGAGTGTCTCCTACATTATAGGAGCCTCAGTTGAGTTTATTTTAAGTTGTAATTAATTAACAGTTTAACTGAGTTAACATCAATTAAACTAGTTCCAACTGACGGAGGAACTAGTAAGAGGTCAAACAATGGGATGCTGCTTCATGTGTTCAACTAGTTAGATGATTATTGTATCATAAATAACTCATGCATGTCAGATATGAGAGTTACCCAGTTGAGATTGGAGCTCAAGGGCAGAGTACTATCAATTGTATAATCATTTGAATTGTACAAGTAGTGCATGCAGTTAGAGGAAGGCCAATGAGGATTGCGCAATTCATATTGAGGAATTACCCTAATAAATAGGGGGTTAATTCCCAAGGAAATTGTTAGTGTCAGTCATTTATTCCTGTCACTAGTGATCAAATATGCTCTTACAAGGTTTTGTTAGGGTCTCGAGTCAAATTTTTATCATTTCATTAGGTTTTCAAAATAAAATTTAGTCATTGGCTAGGGTGTCTAAGTCTATTGCTGCTCCTTCCAAAATTTTCATGGTCTAATCACCACAATCACTCAGTTGGATGTGCCATCATTGAAAAATCATTATCATCATCTCAGTCACACCATCATGGTCCTCATTTAGCTCAATTTCATCATTAGGTCATTAGGGTCATAGTCATCAATATCTGTCATTTCACTCATAAATCCCGCAAAGAAAGGAGTCGTAATAGGGAATTTGTCAAAAATGTTTTATTTCAAAGTGAAAATCGTTTCAAATATGATGTAATAAGCTCTAATGCTTCAAAACTACACTGAATGTTCCTAAGTTACATAGTTTCCAAATCAAAAGTGAAGCAGACATAGTGTGGGCCACCCCACTACCTTGAAAAGAAATGGACTTCTACAAGCTGTAAAAGACCATCATAACTCATTTACTAACTCATTTCATTGCTAAAGAGATCTCATTCATCATCAACCACTTCCTCAACAATTTTATGGCCAAAGACATTCCAAAAAATTGGTCTCAATCTACCTTGCTGCATTTTCTATGGGAAGCCTTCATTTTCATGTTTGCAAGCCTACAAACCCCATTCCTATACATTTTATCCTCCCTCACACTCAAACACACTCCATAAAACCATCACACCCCCTCACTCTCATTCAGAAAACCTTCTATACCTAAAACCTAGCCCTATGTTGCGTTTTTGGTAGCATTCATAGCTGGGTCTGTGTATAAATTCCCTAGCTCTATGCCCTCACTTTTCCCACTTCCCTCCACTTCCCTAACATCCCTCCACATCTCATAAATTTTTCCTACACCCATTCCTACTCCCTAACCCATTCATCCTATTCCCTCATTCCCTTCCCCTGTTTTGCCCTCTAGGGTTTGCACTCACAAGTTTACTATGGAGAAGGAAAGGATGCCTTACAACAAGGGTGGGAAAATGGAAAGGTATGGACCCCTCAATACACAAAAGGTGATGTCCTCACCACTCTCCAAGCAATGTTTTCAGCATGTAGGGTGTCTTGAGTTTTGTGAGCAAGTTGAAAAAAGTCAAATGTCATGCTAAGTTGACTAGTTTGTTTACCACACATCTTAAGAAGGATTAAGTCACAATTGCAGGGGTGACATTCACTATATTAGCTGACATCATAGCAACAACCACAATGATACTGAATATTGGTGAGAAATGGTTCAAAACTCAAGAGTTGGATGCCCAATTCTACCAACCCTACATCAAAGCTCATTGACAAAGAAATCAGTGGATACAAAGAATATTGGCTTGACATGTTGATTTGGGGTAGCATAGGATGTGATCTAGCCATGAAAATTGGTGTAAAGGCTAAAGCACATGAGATCTCCAAGACATAGAAATGGTTTGGACAGATTGTACCTAGTTTGGGAGATATTAAAATAATTAATATTTTTAATGGAGTTCCTAAGTCTAAACTTAGGAAAAATAAAATATTAATGGGTATTAATATAAAACTAGGTTAGAATGTTCCAAAAGTCATGGATCAGGCCAAATATAATCTTATTCATTGATTATATATTTAATCTCAGCCATTGATGGACCAACAGGAAAAGTATAAGAAGAGGCTTGAGGATTAGTTGGAGAACACACTAGAGTGATTAGTCATTCATTTTGCCAGAGCGAGGTTGCTAAGCAAAGTTGAATCAGTGGTCAACAGTGAGTATGAGGCAGAGAGGCAGAGAGAATACTGGGAGAGAAACATAGAAGCAGAGAGAGCCAGAGCAATAGTTAGTCCAGGCTACACAGAGCCCAATAGAGGCAGCGCAGAGCACAGAGAGACTGCATCACCCATGCAAAGGGCAGAGGGAGTGACACAGAGGCTCCCAGAGGCTGCGGAGTGCCTCAGAGGGTTGACATAGAGAGTCCTGGGGTTGATGCAGGTTAGTAAGAGGCTGACGTAGAGGCCAGAAGGGCTAGTCCTGAGCTTCGATTGTGTCAGAGAGGGTTTCATGGGACAGGTTTTCCGAATATCTGTTTCCGAATATAGATGTATTGCAGTCGTGTATTTTTCTCTATCGGGTTAGCCAGATTAGGCACCCAGCTGTACTTAGATAGATTGCTTAATAACATAACCCTCTGAATAGATGCACCAGTTTTTCCGTATTGGGTTTTTCCGGGGACATTGGTCCAAAAATAATGGTGTCACTTGTGTGCTTGTTTTCTTTTAGTTGATGATCTATAGATGTTGATATTGTACTTGTGTTAATTTTCATTATTTACATGGTAAATAACTTGTTAAGTAAATTAAACAAGTAGGTGAAATAATCTAGATAGTACAGGAAGAATTTCTAACGAGTTAAACTTAGAAATTCCAGCATGGTATCAGAGGGTGGTTGCAAATCATAGGAAAACTGAAGGCATCATCTGAGCAGAGCATTTGCAGCAGATTCGGCTGTCTCGAGTGACAAATCTGATCCTTTAAGAAGGTGACAGAGGAAGGAGTGACGCAGAGGCACTACGTCATCAATCTGGGCCAGAGAAAGGCCAGCGCAGAGGCTATGGGAGGCAGAATCAGGTTCACGCAGATGCCAAGAGGGCTGACACAGTTGGATGGGGGTACTGATTTGCCGATGTCGGGATTGCATAGAGCCAAGTGGCTTAATCCTTCAGTTTCTGGAGTATAGGAGGTTTTGGATAATTTGCAGAGCGAAGCTAGTGGGGTACTATGGTTAGAACAATACCTAATAGGGCAAGACCAAGGTGGAGGGAGTTGTTGACAAGGTGGATAGCTAGCCAAGGAATCTGGATCAACGGTGCAGTTGCACAAACGATCAGAGTGGGGAAACTTGACGTTGAAAAAGGAATTTCAAAAAGGGAAATCAAGACTCAGAGGGAGTCAAACAGAGAACTTCCAGACGAGAAGTTGAGAGAGTCAACAGGAGTTAAAGAGAGGACTTCCAAGGGGGAAGTAGATAGACTCGGAGGAGTTGAAAGAAGAGCAACGAGATGGCTGTGAATGGGCTGAGAGATTAGGATAGGCTGGACGAAGCGTCCAACTTTGTGGTCTGGAAGGCTAGGATATTGCCCATTCTAGACAGAGATTTCCTCAAGGGCTTCGTCACGAGAGTGATAGCTGTCCCAGTTGACCCAATAGCTAATGAAAGGTACGAGGAGGCAATGGCGAAGGCTAAGTGTATCATCCTTGATGGGGTCAAGGATCATGTGGTATCATATATTGGTGAGAAGGAAATGACAAAGGAGGTGTAGGATGCCTTAAAGACATTGTACCAGCATACTTCCGTGCATAGGAAGATGCTCCTGGAGAATCAGCTAAGGGCATGCCAGATGCAGAAGGGAGAGTAGATAGATAACTTCCTCAGTTGCTTGCAGGAGATCCGTGACCAAATAACTTCCATAGGGGCCACACTAGATGAGGAATTGATGGTGAGGATCACATTGAACAAAATTTCTGAGTATTGGGAGGTTTTTTTCCAGAGCATACTGGGCAGGATGAGTCTTCCAGATTGGGAAAAACTGTGGGCGCCTTTTCATCAAGAAGAGATCATACGAGTGACCGAGGTAAGGAGTAGGGACAAAGGGGTCAGAATCAAGAAGGAGGAAGAAGAGTATGCGACTCTAAAATTTGCGGGAAAGCAGGAGAAGAGGAAGAAGAAGGACCTCTCCAAGGTCAAGTGCTTCCATTGTGGGGAACTGGGTCATTTTGCGAACCAGTGTCCTAGGAAGAAGAGCAAGGGAGAGGCTTCAGACTTGAAGGCAACGCCTTCAAAGGTAGAGAAAGAAGTTGAGGAGGAGGATGATTGTGCCATGAGTGCTCATGTGCCACTTGAGAAGAAGTGGGGAGACATCGAGCCGTAGTTAGGAGGACTATAGGTGATGAGGGGCAAGATCCTTGAGGTACCCAACCTCTTGGATTATGCCTTGCTACGGGAGCCCCGTAGAGGAGTAGCAGGACTGGTGGATGTCGGTAGAGACAGATGCAGATGAAGTGGAAGAGAGTGCTATAGTGCAGGAGTCCCCGGACAATGTGAGGCTAGTAGGTTGCAATGGTGCGAGATGCATGGGAGTGTTGCACCAGTGCAGGATGGCACATAGAGGTGTGCAACGATGCGAGTTGCAAGGAGTTGTTGCAACAACACAAATGCCAGTAGAGGGAGCACTTGTTAGTGGCAGAGGGAGCTTTAGCATCGGGAGTGTTTCTAGACTGATAGGGATGTCAGAATATTGGGTGGATTAGTTACTTACTTCTCAGTAACTAAGTTGCAACACAATAACATTATGCAGTAGCATGATGCAACATGATGAGAGGGGGATGTAGTGCTGGGAGCATGGACCAGTAGCAACACGGATGCAGAGGGACCTACCGTATGGATGCAACAGTGGAAGTGGCAGGGCCATGGGCAACAACACAGGATGCAAAGTGTAGAGGATGTTGGGCGGGGAGGCATAGCATCAACACAGGGACCGGTGTTGGATAATCAGGGTGATACTCAGTGTGGAGTATTACTAGAGCACAATCCTTGCTAAGAGGGATTGTTGATTTGGGGTAGCATCGTATATGCTCTAGCCATGAAAATTGGTGGAGAGGATAAAGCACATGAGATATCCAAGACTCAGAAATGGGTTGGGCAGATTGTACCCGGTTTGGGAGATATTAAAATAATTAATATTTTTAATGGAGTTCCTAAGTCTAAACTTAGGAAAAATAAAATATTAATGTGTATTAATATAAAATTGGGTTAGAATGTTCCAAAAGTCATGGATCAAGCCTAGTCTAATATTAGCCATTGATTAGAGATTTAATCTCAGTCGTTGATGGACCAATGAGAAAAGTATAAGAAGAGGTTTGACGGTCAGTTGGAGAACACACCAGAGTGATCAGTCATTCATTTTGCTAGAACGGGGTTGCTAAGAAAAGTTGAATCAGTGATCAGTAGTGAGGGGCAATGAATATGAGGCAGAGAGGCAGGGACGATAATGGGAGACTAGCACAGAAGTAGAGAGATCCAAAGCAACAATCGGTCCAGGCTACGCAGATCCTAGAAGAGGAAGCACAAAACCTAGAGAGGCTACATCATCCACGCAGAGGGTAGAGGGAGTGACATAGAGGCTCCCAGAGGTTGCGCAGTGCCTTAAAGGGTTGATGCAGAGAGTCCTAGGGATGACGCAGGTTAGCAGGAGGTTGATGCAGAGGCCAGAAGGGCTAGCGCGGAGCTTCGGTTGTGATGAAGAGGGTTTCGTGGGACAAGTTTCTTGAATACTTGTTTCCGAATATAGAGGTATTGCTGCCGTGTATTTTTCTTTGTCAGCTGAGTTGGATTAGGCACCCAATTGTACTCAGATAGACTGCTTAATAATATAACCCTTTGAATAGTTGCACCAGTTTTTCCCGTATTGGGTTTTTCCAGGGACATTGGTCAAAAAATAACGGTGTCACTTGTGTAATTGTTTTCTTTCAGTTGATGATCTATAGATGTTGATACTGTATTTGTGTTTATTTTCAGTATTTACATGGTAAACAACTTGTTAAGTAAATTAAACAAGTAGGTGAAATAAACCAGATAGTACAGGAAGAATTTCTAACGAGTTAAACTTAGAAATTCCAACATGACAAGGTTAATGACCACTTGGAGAAGCTTCTTAAAAGGGAAAAAATAGACAAAAGGCCACAAAGACACATGGCTACCCATTACTACACAAGAAATCAGATTTTAAAAGTCAAAGTCAAGCAATTGAAGGAGAAGCTCAATGAAACCCTAATCAAGAAAAAAGGGAAGGAAAAGTTATATTTTCTTGCTGATGCCTCCCTCATAGCATAAAATACCACTTGGTGACCTCACATACCAATTTTGAAGAGTTTTGGAGGAAGTTTAGTTTTGTGAGAATTTTTGCATATTTTAGCACAGTGATGGAGGAGAAAACACAACGTGCCCCTCGCTGTGCTTTAGTTGGGGAGATACAAATGAAGTTTAGTTTGCACTTATAGATTCCTCATGGTCCATACATCATTTTTGACCTGAGGGGAACATAATTTTGTCAAATTTTAACAGGTGAAAACGTAAAAATACCATCAAAAACCCACCTTTCTGCCACCCTGATGGAGGCCACGCTGCGTTTTCCAGAGTACCTGTGGGAGAATGCATTTTTGATGGGCTAGGAGTAACCTTTTTGAGCTCCTGAAGAGTCCATTTTATATTAGATGTCCTCAGATTTCTAATGAGCTGTTAAGGTCAGGATTTGGACTTCAGGAAGGCCTTCAAAAACTACTTTTGCCAATTTCGCTGTGTTTTCTCTAGTTTCACTGCGTTTTCAGAGTAGACTTGGGATAATTGATTTTTGAGGGGATATAATTAGTCTTTTTCAGTACTTTAGGATTCCATTGTGTAGTAGAGATAAATAGATTTCCAATGAGCTATCATGAGACAAACTGAGAGTTCAGGAAGCCATGCAAAAGTGGCCTACAAGATCTCGCTACGTTTTCTATCTGCACGATGTGTTTTACCAGATTTTGTTGTGTTTTTATCTGGAAATGCATTTTCTCAGTCAGTTTGACTTTATTTGACTTTTACTCATGAAATTAGTGTAATTAATGATGTAATGGTGAAATGGATGTGTAATTATACTAGGTAAAAGTCAAATGAGGTAGATATTGTTGAAAGTAGCAACAAGAAATGATAAAAATAGAATCCAAAATATTCTAATTTTAATTTGTCCTTGAATTAAAATTGTGAATTAAAATTCAAATTTAGTCTCACCAGCTGCTTGGAAATAATTTTAATTCATTATGGATTAATTAGTTGGAGAAATTCAAATTAGACATCTTTATGAAGTCATGCAAGAGTTATCCCTTAAATCAAGGAGATCATCCCTTAATTAAGGAGATAATATTGAGTTATATTTGAGTTGTAATTTGTTAGCTTAGTTTACTGAGTTAAGTCCAGTTAAATTAGTTCCAAACTATTTGAGGAACTAAATGTGAGTTATCAGTCAGTTGATGCATGCATGCACTCAATCAGTGTACTCCAGATAACTGAAGAATTCCCTCATCAGAAACTAATGCATGTCTATTCTGAGAAAGACCTAGTTGAGCTAAATGTCAAGGACAATGTACTATCAGTTGCATGTTTTCTCTTATAAAGGAAACTCATGCATGCAGTTAAGGTAAGGTTCCTTGAGGATCGCGCAGTGCTGACAGTGTGTTAGAGAAATGTGTGAGAGCAATGTTACACTGGGTGAAGGAGATCATCCCAGAGGTAACTGTGCAAGGAAATAGGAGCTTGGAGGGCAGAGAAGAAGGCTTGTGAGAAGATTTGATTGCCTGTGAGCATCCAGGAGGATTGTTCTGAGAGATGGCTAGCTGTGAGAGCTAAGGCTTTGTATAATTTTGATGTATTTCCACCTTGTATGATAATATAGATAGTGGGGTTTTTAGCTGAGGCGTTCCCCTGAGTATTTTCTGTGTTTCATGTGTATCGATTCTTCTTCTTATGGTTATATGTGTTCATCTGTGATTCAACTCGATCTTTAAACTTCCGCAAGTTTGATAGTAGAAGTAGATTATAGTATTTTGCTTTGGTATATTGCATTATCGAGTTAATCTATAGTTAGATTTTCTACATAGATCTCAGAGGTATATTTGTAGAGAATTTGCAGGAAATTCTACATGGTATCAGAGCTTAGTTTATTAAGCTGTGAACAATATATGAAGAAGAGAATTCGAAGTTTGAAGTTTGGGGTTGCAAGGGAAAATCGAATTCTTATCATACTTCAAGGTTGGCCAATGACATTCTATGGCTTGAGACTCGAGTATGCCTTGGAAGGAAGCTCGAATTACATAGCGTGGAAAGATTGCATGGAGGTTGTATTAGAAGACAACGACTTGAAGGATTTCATTGATCAAGAAATTCGAAAGTCAGGTTCAACTAATGCACAAGAGTTGGCTGAGTGGAAGAAGTGTGTGGCGAGGGTGAGACAAATCATCCTTGAGGGAGTTCGAGACGATATTGTCTCGAGTCTCCATGGGAAGGATACTCCATATTCAATGTGGAAGACATTGAAGGACCTCTACAGAACAGTAGCGACTAGAGGAAATTAGCGCTCAAGGACAAGCTTCGAAGAATCAAGATGGAGAACGGAGATACTATTTCCGCATATCTGAACAAGCTCACCACTTGCAGAGATGAGCTTAACAGTGTGGGAATAACTACTGTTGATGATGATATGGTGAGCCTCGCTCTCCTTGGCCTTCCAAAGAGATGGAATAGCTACCAGGACTCTGTGAATGGAAGGGAGAAACTGCCGGATTGGGAATGGTTGTGGTTGGGTCTCATGCAGGAGGAGATGAGGAGGAGCACATGACATGGTTCTTCATCCAAGGATGATGAAGAATATCTGGGCCTTAGCAAGTAAGGCAAGGAAAGGGAAGGGGAAGGCATCCCATTCCAAATCGAATTCTTCTCATGGAGGGAAGAAGGTTGACAAGTCTAAAGTGAGATGCTTTAATTGTCACGAGATGGGTCATTATGCGACTAATTGCCCATCGAAGAGGTCCAAGAAGGGATCCTTGGAAGGATCGGAAGGTGAGGTATTAGCCTCTCAGTTCGAAATGGACTTTACCCTCATTGCATGCATGGTGTCATCAATGATGGGTTGTGGTTGGTATCTTGACAATGGAGCCTCATTCCACATGAACGATGATAAAAGTTTATTCAGTACCTTGGAGGAGAAAGACCTCAAGATGCACATAGATATGGGTGATGATGAAAGGTATAGTGTTTTAGGAGTTGGCACAGTTGCTTTTCAGAGGAAGCATGGAGCTCTTATCATCTTGAGAGATGTGAAGTATGTGCTTGGACTGAAGAAGAACTTGGTATCAGTCGTGATGTTTGAGGACAAAGGCTACGATGTTGTTTTTAGTAAGGGAAAGGTTTTCCTTAGACACATTACCACGAGACAAGTGAAATAGATTGGTTCACGAGTCAATAACATGTATTCTCTTGAGGTTCAAGATGCATTCAAAGCCTTGGGGAGCAAGGAAAATGTTAGAGATTTGGTGGTTGAGAGGGAGAGTAAATTACCTCTCAACATGCAATCCTAGAAGAAGTCTCACACAATTGTGGAGGAGCCACAATTGGAGAAGTGGGCAGAGGGATCATATGTAGCCATACCTATAGGTGTGAGGTGGGGTGATGTGACGTGACAGTCTCAAGAAGGATGAAATTGGGTAGGGTCCATTGGGAGGTTTTATCTCATGGATTATACCTTGCTATGGGAGCCCAAAGTACATAGTAGCGGGAGGAATCAATGGTATTGATGAAGTCAGATAGTAGCGGGAGGAATCAATGGTATTGATGAAGTCAAAGATCAAAGTGACAGAGGCTAGAGCAGTCAGATATTGAAGAGTGCAGAGAAGGATTGACAACAATGCATTAAGGCAGAGTCAGTAGAAGCACAAAGTTTTCAGTTTAAATAGGCAATAACAATCAGAGACTTTGATGACAAATACATCATACTGATTCAGGTTGGATGTTTTTTTGTTTTGTTTCTAGAGTTGCTGGAGCAACAACACTAGAGAGAAGTGTTGCATGCAGAACATTCCAAAGGTATAGGATCGGGATTGAGTTCAATTCCTTTCTTGTTAAGAGGGAGTGTTGAAAATAGCAACAAGAAATGATAAAAATAGAATCTAGAATATTCCAATTTTAATTTTTCCTTGAATTAAAATTGTGAATTAAAATTCAAATTTAGTCTCAGCAGCTACTTGGAGATAATTAATTAATTCATTATGGATTAATTAGTTGGAGAAATTCAAGTTAGAAGCCTTTCTGAAGTCATGCAAGAGTTATCCCTTAAATTAAGAAGATTATTCCTTAATTAAGGAGATAAGATTGAGTTATATTTGAGTTGTAATTTGTTAGCTTAGTTTATTGAGTTAAGTCCAGTTAAATTAGTTCCAAAATGTTTGAGGAACTAATTGTGAGTTATCATCCAATTGATGCATGAATGTACACAACCACTGTACTCCAGATAACTGAAGAATTCCCTCATTAGAAACTCATGCATGTCTATTCTAAGAAAGACCCAGTTGAGCTAAATGTCAAGGACAATGTACTATTAGTTGCACGTTTTCTCCTATAAAGGAAACTCATGCAAGCAGTCAAGGTAAGGTTCCTTGAGGATTGCGTAGTTTTGATAGTGTGTCAGAGCAATGTTACACTGGGTGAAGGAGATCATCCCATAGGTAACTGCACAAGGAAATAGGAGCTTGGAGGGTAGAGGAGAAGGCTTGTGAGAAGTTGTGATTGCCTGTGAGCATCCAGGAGGATTGTACTGAGAGCTAGCTAGCTGTGAGAGCTAAGGCTTTGTATAATTCTGATGTAGTTCCACCTTGTATGATAATACATATAGTGGTGTTTTTAGCTGAGGCTTTCTCCTGAGTATTTTCTATGTTTCATGTGTATTGATTCTTCTTCTTATGGTTATATGTGTTCAGCTCTGGTTCAGCTCGATCTTTAAGCTTCCGCAAGTTTTATAGTAGAAGTAGATTATAGTATTTTGCTTTGGTATATTGCATTATCGAGTTAATCTAAAGTCAGATTTTCTACATAGATCTCAAAGGTAGATTTGTAGAGAATTTGCAGGAAATTCTATAGATACATGCAAGTAAGTCTTTTGTTTGGGTCAAACAAATCCGTTTTTCTATTTGGGGAAGAGTTTGTTAACCTCCCTAGTCATTAGGGTTTTGGTTGAGATCTTTGGGGAACAACTCCACAACTCATGGATTCGACCCCTGAGAGTGAGAAGATGTTTTGGTATTTATGTATCATTTTCTAAGTCATAGAATAGGTTGGACATCAGAGGAGAGAACTATTGTAGCTTGTACTTGGACATTTTATGAAAATCAAAGGATACAATTTGCAGCTATTATTTAGGAATTCATGTGCAGTAAGTTTGTGACTTTCTTTTTTCTTTGTTATAGCTTTATATGAAAGATATTCATCTTCTCTTTCCATTAACCAGTCTTCAGTGGTTTTCGTTAAAGTTTATAAACAAAATTCTTTGCATAAAGATTTGTTTTTATGGGAATATCATTATGTGTTAATTTCCTTCCTGTTTAATGAATTCATGTGCTCATGCTAATTAAGACCCTTTTTCATCTTCCAAACAATACACTACACCAACAAACCCTAAATCCATTGTAGAATAATAAACAAAATTAACACACATAAAAAAATAGTAGAGACATAAAAAACCAGACATGGTGGAAAAGGCCTTAGCCTTATTGTATTCCCCTCTCATAATGAAATTCCCAAATAATGATAATAGTACAAATAAATACATGAGGAAGTTTGCCTCAAGATAGTACATCTATCTTGGACACTATGGTTGAGCAAATCTCTCAACCAAACACTAATCTAGGAGCCTAATTAGTTGGAGAGAACCTCTCAACCAACTAGGCATAAACTGACTCCTAACCATGAGGAACAAACTCAATCTAGAAAGGTAGGAATAAATCCTAACTTTCATGATTTAACTAATTTATTATTTTTGGACTTATTATTGTTTTTAATGTGAGAGTGAGCTAACATTCCCCCCCTCAATGATAAGTCCAAAGTAAGAACTTGGTACCATCTCCAAGTCCTTAAGCTGAAACTGTTAATCCTCAAAAATACTGCCTGAAAAACCGCCAAAGCTGGATGCTGAAAAAAACTCCAATCTGAAGAGAATATGAATCAACCACAAGTCTGATTCATCTCTGAATTTTTCTTGACGACTCCATCACGTCCAAGATGCAAAAATATCCATTTGTCCTTTGCTTTTAATCAACATCCTTTGTCCGCTGACAAAATGTTGATGACGCCAACTGGCGAATTTGCTTTGTCCACTGACAAAATATTGAGAATACCCACTGGCGAATTTGTTGATGATGCCCACTAGATTCTTTGTCGATGCCCACTAGTTGATTTTTCTAATGTTGTCGAGACTTTCAGTTTGACAACCACCTTTAATTCCATTATCATTTCCCCCTTTTGTCAGCTGAAAGGAGAGACAGTTATTTCCACTTGATTTCTAAACTCCCCCGTTCAGGTGTAGGAGAGTTTCACCATCTTCATTTTACTATAGAATTGGTCTTCATGTGAGACTGAATCCTTCGGTAACACATAGACAACTGTTTAACTGTAGATGACCACTTCCAAGGATCAATCCATGTGTAATTTATCTTCAGTCTGGGTGGTTGATTCTGCTTGCAACATCTTTCAGATGAATGATTTTTCTTGCCACAATGGTGACAAGGATTGAGGTCAAATCATTTACTCTCCATATGACCATTTCATCTATAATGGTTACACTTAACCATATTTTGATCACTTTCTAGAAAGCAACACTTACAAACTGAACTGGTTTTGAGAAATCTGGAACAAACAAAGTGTTGTCTTTGTTGTATCCTAGGCCATGTCTATCTTTGTTGAAGGAGATTTCTTCCCAAGGTCTGATCACCTGCTTGGAAAGACTATCCTGTTGTTGTTCTTCATACTTGCTGCTACTGCTAACATCCTATCCTTGATTTATTAAACCTTCTGTGTCACACTGGGCATCAATCATTAATGGTTCATTGGTTTGACATGCTGCATCAAACTGATCAATTTGGTCTTTGGTACTACTTGTTGCATCATTAAGTAGTACAACTAGATGGTTGAGATCACTTGTGTCACAACTTATATCAACTTTCTTGATTAGATCATGTTTGTTGCAACCTTCATTAATATGCTGAATAAGATCACTTGTATCACAACTTTCATTTGTTGTTGTGCTGAGGTCTTCTGTGTCACAACTTGCATCTGTTGTCTCTACACATTGTGCATTTAGTAAATCTTGCTTTTCACTTAACTTAATTTGAAGTGCATGAATGAGTTTTTATTTCACTTTCAGCTCAATTTGAAAGTCTTTCACTACTTCTAATGTACTGGTCATTTGATTGATTAAGGTTTGATTCTGCTTCAACTTCCATTCTAACATTTGAACTTTGTTCTGTAACTCATGATTGCAATCTTGCAAATCTTTAATCTCCAGTTCTGCACTTTGAAGACATTTTCCTCCTTTACCCATTATGACTTTTGACACGCTCGCTTGTATTGGCTCACTTTCTTGCTTGATTTTTCTTGATGCTTGCTTGTAACACTTGCGGGATTTGAAGATCTCGCTCGTTTGAATTCTTGAACTTGTGTGCCTGATTTAGTTTATCAATGGAATGGTTGAACTCATGCTCGCTTGAATTTTGTACTATGATGAGGGTATCAGATACCACCAAAAATGCACCCAATGTTTACAATGACAAGTTCAAATGATATTGACTAAGTTGAAGAGAATTGACTCACTTAATTGACTCAGTTGAGGAGAATTGACTCACTATACCTCCTATAAATTCACAATCTGGGTATCGGTTTCGATCGAGAATGCACCCTTACAATTCAACTCAATTTTATTTGAATTTGTTTACAAGTTAACTTGCAAATGATGATTTTGCAAGGTACACAATGACTAGTTGTCGTTGAATGTTGATGGATTCTTTTGAAATGCATAAGTTTGTAGTTGCATTAACTTGATTGCCTTGCGTGAATCTGCTTGTTGATGTAGAATGTTGATGTTGCCAACTTTGATTATGTGTTGTAGTTGCGCAAATGTATGTGATTGTTTGTGCTTGATTGAATTCTCATTCCAGCTTCTTAATTTAAGGTGCTTTGATTAATGTGTTTATTTCATTCACTTGCTTTAGACTTCTTGTGTGTGTTAGATAAGATAATTTAGTGTCAAAAATAGACACAAAACATGTACATTCAATCACTACACAAGGTGTTCCTAAGATCCCCTTAATTTTGGGCGGATCTAGGACACTTCAACACCACAAAAATATGTCTTTATTAAGTATTTGAGTACATCAACCTTTCATCTTTACAACATATTCATTGAAACTTCTAAAGCACAAAGTTTGAGAACTCCTTGGAGGTAAATTGTCTTCAAAAGACTAGATGTTCAATGACTCAATTGCTCTCAAAATCTCTCTCAAAATAAAATATTACTTTAGATTACAATAATAAATTTCTCTACAAAAAAATCACTGATCACTCCAAATACATAACACTTATAACTCCAAAATTACAAAAAAATAATTTCACCTTATCACTCTGCAAAATCACACATTTTCTCTCCAAAATAAAATTTTTAATACACCTTTATCTCATCCAAAAATTCTATGATCACATGTCTAAAAAAAAACCATTTACAAACTTCTTAACTCATCACTCCAATAAGGAAAAAAAAACCACTTTATGAAAAATCCTAAAAATATTTGTGAGAGTCACTTTACTTTAATATCACCATTAAAAAATTTACATGTATTTTTTTAATGAATGTAAAAGCATAAAATGAATACAAACCATTCGTTTTAATTTGAATTTAATGAACATTATTAGTTTTGACTTGAACTTTGGCGTTGAAAATATTGATCCATGGCTCCACTCAAATCACACGCACAATCACCACAGATATAGCCCCGCAAGTTCTCACTTGCATGCAGGTTTAAAGTTTCATGCCCACGTTGTTCAACCAGCGTCCAAAGAAGAGAGATCTTCTATGCAAACACTCTGATGCTGAGATTTTCTTTCGTTGTTGGTTCTTCCGTGCAGATATCAATCAACTGTAATTCGATTTCGATATTCACAACTAAAATATTTTCAGGCAGATATTTGGATTGCAACATCTAAGTCTAAAGAAATAATCCTCCAACAACAACGGAATATCTGGGAAAACACCAACTTACCGCACCATAACAATACATGTAGTGTCAAATATTACTTGACCCTGGTTTCGGTGGACGAGGAAGACTTGGAGATGTGAAGCCTAATTCAGCTGTGCAACAAATTTCACATAAACTACATCAAACGAATGCAGATTTCAACAGACTTGATCTGTCTGCAAATGATTTTCTTTACAGTTCCTGCGGGGTTTAAAACCTTGGGCTGTTAATAAATGTGAAGATTTGTTGGCTGGTATTTTCTTTGACTTTTCCCTAACGACAACGCCAAACTGATTCATCACAATTGGATGTAATCTGTGATCATTTTATCAAGGCCAGCTATTTCTCTCTAAGATTCAACGGGCGCAAGTGCTAAGCCCATCCCCACGACACTTGACCGTAATTCAACACAGGGATACAATGGCTGCCTCTACTTTTCCTGCCTCACATCGCAAGTTCAGTTGAATGATTGAGAACCCTTCTTAAAAATAGCGTAGAAGATCGGGCGCTAAGCACAAAAGTTTTGTTGCAAAATTCGTCCAAGAACTCTAGAACTTCTGATTACTCCGAAGCAACAGGGCCGACCTAGGAAGCTTGCAAACGTCGATGTTGTGAACGCCACACACAACATGTTAGCCTCAAACACCACCACTCTACAATTTCATGCCATGGCTCTCACAAAAACCACCATGGCTCTGATATCACATGTAGAATAATAAACAAAATTAACACACATAAAAAAAATAGGAGAGACATAAAAAAACTAGACATCGCTGAAAAGGCCTCAACCTTACTGTTGGGTGCAGGAATTGCACTGAAGAAAACTCCTCAACACTTAATTGTCAACCCAGGGGTTTCGTAAACTTAGAGATGAAGCACAAGCTATGCAAGAAGTGGTATGAACTTTTTCTATTCCAATCCTACTTCTTAAATGAAATGTTGCAGAATCAAACAGAAAACAATCTTAAAGACAATCAACACCAAAGCAATTCTAGTGATGGAATGTAAAAGAATAATTTGTGAGGAAATCAAGTAAAGGAACTTTCACAAGACTGGAAGCAATCATAAATGTTGAAATGAAATACTATGTTTATCTTCAGTATAGATGGCTAACAGTTTAACAAGTAGGCCCTTGTAAAGATCTATTTCCCAATTGATCTTCCTTCTACACCAAGTAACCTGTTCTTGTACTATTACAATCTACTTGCACTAGTGCAGGTATAATACTCATGTGAAAAAGTATATATTACTTTCTTTACTGAAGACTTATGTCTTTATGGAGATGCTCTAAGCCTCAAGGCTTAGAGATTCCTGTTCCTGTGACAAGAGACCAGGTCTTGCATCGAGACAAAGCTTCCTTCACCAAAGTTTCCAATTTACTTTTGAAAGAATTAAAAGACGTGTTAAAAAGAATTGCAATTGCAAACTAGATTTTGAGATAAATTACATGTGAAAAAGAATGCTTTAATTAACTGAACTTTGCAATGAAAGAAAACTTCATAAAGCAAAAACAATTCGAAATAATCAAGCTGTAGTCAAAATAATTTGTATTCCTTAACTAAGTTTCGGAAATTCACTTATAACATTTCTGTTCATTTTTCTTAAGTCATAAACTGCAAGTATCAAGTATGGTGTTTGTAATAACGATGTATCTTAATTCCTGTAAAGATCGTTCAGGAGTATAATTTTTAACATTGAGAATAATTACTTGAATTGACAATACGTTTGCTTGCAGGAATAAATGAAATTATAAGCCGGAAAAGAAATGTAACACTTGCTGTAAAGTAAAACCGGAGTGCAAGAAACTACATGCACTGGTATAGGAAGAATCTTCCTGCACGAACTGAGCAGAAGCAAACTAAGACAGGAATTGCAGGGAAATAATTGCAGGAAGGAAATTGCAAGAAAGTAATTGCAGGAAAGAAATTGCAAGAAAGAAATAAACTTAATTAAACTTCCAAACTATGGTTCCGTTCATGCTTGACTATGAAATGAATTTAACTTAGAACTTTGGAAATAAGCATAAGAGCAATCAAAGCCACACAACTGCAAATGAATAAATGTTCACACAAAATTTTTAAATGGCGAAAGCACAAGGGTAAACGAGCTGGGTTGGTTGGGCCCTAGCCAACCAGCTCGTTTCCCATTTAGGAAACGAAATGGTTCAACACTTAATCATGCATCAAATAAAAATTAAAAACATCGTGAAGAAAACATGGTGCGTTCCTTGTATTAACTTGATCAACAAATATAGATGATAATGTGAGCCAGCCCAGAACCGAGGGTGATACAAAATTACAAAGTAAACGAAATTACAACTTAGAGATCGCTAGCTTGGCTCTACCTATGGTCTACATTATATACAGTCTCTCGGCCTTAGTCATATTATGTTAATTACAGTCATTTCCTATTCAAGCCTTTCGGCTGAACGTACTAACAAACAACATTGCAAAATCGACTGATGGTTATAATAAGGTACGAAATTCACTGGCCGTAGACCATATTCTTGGCAAGCATCCCTGAATATACGCCACCAATGTCCATCCTCAGATAGTCCGCAATCGAACTAGGAGTCGTGCCCGCGTGGAATATCATGAAGATCACGGAGAAGCATAGTTGGCGGTGCATGAATCTGCCTGCACTGATCACGCTAAATAATGATTAACACTTAGTTCTTCAATTACTTTTAGGAAAGTTAAACATAAGTTACAAGAGATACTAAAAGGTATGAAATCTATGTAAAGTAATTAATAAAGCACTTAATAAATCTTAACTATGAAATATGAAGTATATGTAGGAATAGATGATTATCTTGGACTAGTGTAGGAATGAGAGGGTTAAATAGAGATAAAACAGAGGTTAAGACTTATAGGAATAGGGTAAAAATAGAGCAATTTGGGACACCAACACTTACTGTATTCCCCTCTCATAATGAAATGCCCAAATAATAATAATAGTACAAATAAATACCTGAGGAAGTTTGCCTCAAGATAGTACGTCTATCTTGGACACTATGGTTGAGAAAATATCTCAACAAAAAACTAATCTAAGAGCTTAACTAGTTGGAGAATCTAAAAAGGTAGGAATAAATCCTAACTTTCATGATTTAATTAATTTAATATTTTTGGACTTATTATTGTTTTTAATGTGAGAGTGAGGCTAACATCCATCACAAAATTATTTCTACCTTGCTCCTCCATATATTCGCTGCAGTAACCCTTTGATCCTTTGACCTAGCTACCTAGTTTTTCTCCCTTATCTAGCATCAAAACCCTAAAAACTTTCAAAACCCAATCTGAGCCTAGCATACCTAACCTAAAATCTATTCCATTTCCAATCAATTCATTGGCTATGATCATAGAGAGAGCCCTCTCTGGTTTGGTAGGGATAGCTACTGAACTGAAAACTTGGTTTGTGGTTACCTCCGCCGATCTCCTCTCAACCTGGGACATTGTGGAGGATAACAGAAACAACACGAGGAAATAAGGAGTTGGGAAAGTAGAAAATTGGTTAAGTATTGGCTTAGGCTTGTCTAGGAAACTGTGAGACAGATAGAGATAATGTAGAGGTTGCTCGGGCTTGAGAAAAGCATTGTAATGTTCTCATATTTTCTGATTGATGTAATATACATATAGCAGGGGTTTTTAGCTGTGGTTTTCTCCAAGAAATCATTGTGTAATGTGTTGGTTGAATTCTTTATATTGTATGCTTCGTGATTTCTCGATCGTTTAATTATTTTCCACTGATGAGTAGAGTAGATTCTCTAGAAGAGGAGAATACAAGTTTGTCTTTTGCAAGTGAAATCGAATTTGCAGTATCATTCTCAAGAGCCAGAAAGATGTTGTTATACAGATTGAGACTCGAATATGCCCTTGAGGGTAGTTCAAACTATATTTCTTGGAAGGATATGATGGAGGTAGCGTTGGAAGACAATGAGCTATAGGAATTCATAGACACTGATATTCCTAAGCCTCCAACAAAAAATTCTCAAGATCTGGTAGAGTGGAAGAAATGTGTTGAAAATGTGAGAAGGATCATACTAGAAGGAGTTTGAGATCATATTGTCTCGAATCTCCATGGGATGGATTCACCATATGCAATGTGGCATGCCTTAATCAACTTGTTTCAAAATAATAGTGACCACAGGAAGCTGGCACTGAAGGACAAGCATTAGGGCGACACAATACCACAATACTTGATTAGATTCAACCAATGTTGGGATGATATTGGGAGTATCAGTATTACATTTGTTGAAGATCATTTGGTCAACCTAACACTTCTAGGCCTTCCGAAGAGCTAGAAAAAATACTAAGATTCGATAAATGGGAGGGAGAATCTACCAAAGTGGGAGAGGTTGTGGTTCAACTTGGCGCAAGAAGAGATAAGGTGGAGCACCATATATGGAACCTCATCCAAGCATGATGATGAGGAGAAACGTGCCTTGGATGGCAAGGCGAAGAAAGGGAAAGGAGGGAAATTCTAATCCAAAGGAGATTCCAGTTAGGGCGGCAAGAAGGACTTGTCAAAGATTAAATGTTTTCACTATCATGAGCCGGGACACTATGCCATGAATTGTCTGCACAAGAAGTTTGACAAGAAGCCCTCAGGAGGAGCGGTAGGTGAAGCTATTGCTTCACAATTTGAGTTGGATTTCACCCTCATTGCTTGCATGATGACATCAGTGATGGGTAGTGTGTGGTATCTGGATAGTGGAGCCTCATTCCATATGGCCAACAACAAAGAATTATTTAGTGACTTGGAGGAGAAGGACCTCCAGATGCACATCGAAATGGGAGATGATCGAAGGTATAAAGCGACCGACATTGGTACTGTTACTTTTCAGAGGGAGTCTGGTTCTCCTCTCACATTAAAAGATGTCATGTATGTTTTGGGTCTGAAGAAGAATTTGATTTTAGTTGCTATGTCGGAGGACCGTGGATATGATGTGATATTTAGCAAAGGAAAGGCTTTACTTCGTCACGTAGCCCCGAGACAAGTGAAGCGGATCGAGGTTCAGGTGAAGAACCTCTACAAATTGGATGTAGAAGATTATGAAACATTGAGCACAAAAGTAGAGAAGGTGCAGAGCCGAGACATTGGTGAATTGTGGCATAGAAGATTGAGTCACTTGCACCACAGAGCTTTGAAGATCATGAAATAGATTTCTACAGGACTTCCCAAGGGTACACTAGAGAAAATAGATACATGCAAAGGGTGTGCATTGGGGCAGTACACCAAAGCCACCTTTCATGATAAGGACAATCAAGCACAACCGATCCTTGAAAGAGTTCACTCAGATGTGTGTGGACCATTCTCGACATCCTCCACGACCAAGCACAGGTATTACGTAATATTTGTAAATGATTTCTCATGTAAGTGTTGGATTTTCTTCATGAAAATGAGGAGATTTTAGCTCCAAAGGAAGAACCTTAGGATGATGTGGAGAACCCACATGTAGAGGAGTAGAGAGTGGAAGCATCCACTCATGCATATAATTCTGTAGATGGAAGGAAGAACACCAAAGAGGCTAACAGATTGATGCATGATGCTAGAGAGAATGTGGGAGCACCCACACCATAGTGTAGGTAGAGGAGGTCACCAAATTGGTACACTGGCTACATGGCTTTGATGAGTGAGAGTGTAGAGATTGAGCCATCCTAATTCAAGGAAGCAGTGTAGAAACCAGTGTGGGTTGATGCCATGGTATAGGAGTATGACTCATGCCATGGTATAGGAGTATGACTCCATTATCAGAAACAATGTTTGGGTAGTGGTCCCAAGACCAGAAGATAAGTTAGTGGTGAGTTCTAGATGGATTTACAAGGTAAAGCAAGCAAAAGTTGGGAGTTTCGAGAAACACAAGGCCATATTTGTGGCCAGAGGGTTCTCTCAAGTGGAGGGAATTGATTACAAGGAGACCTTTGCTCCAGTAGCAAGGTACTCTTCAATCATTTCTATTCTAGCACCTTCGACACAGATGGGATGGAAGATACATCAGATGGATTTGAAGACAACATTCCTCATTAGAGTGATTGAGTAAGAGGTGTACATTGAGCAGTTTGAAGGATTTGAGACCTTCAATAGAGAATCGCATGTGTGCAGACTCAAGCGAGCACTGTATGGATTGAAACAAGCACCTCGTGCTTGGTACACCAGGGTTGACAACTATTCCACTAGGTTGGGCTTCACCAGAAGTGAAGCAGATGCAAACCTTTACCATATTGTGGTTGAAGGTAAATTATTGATTATAGTATTATATGTCGATTATTTAATTCTAACATGTGATGAGAATTTGGTAAAATCTTGCAAAGAGGATCTTGCAACATAATTCGAGATGAAGGACTTGGGGCTCATGCATTATTTCCTTGGTATATAAGTATGGTAAGAAGATGAGGAATTGTTTGTCTCCTAGGGAAAGTATGGCAACGAGATACTGAATAAGTTCCACATGGAGAGTAGCAAACCCATGGAGACTCCTCTAGTAGGGAATTGGAGGAAGGAAGATGTTACTTCAGGTGAAGTAGTGGAGGCTACTATTTACAGGTCGCTTGTGGGTTCACTTATGTATTTGGTGAACACATGGCCAAGAATATTTTTTGCAGTTAACCAGCTTAGTCAAGCAATGGTTAATCCAATCAAACTATATTGGAAGGCAACTAAACATGTGTTGAGATACCTCAGAGGCACCACTTAGTTTGGAATTTGGTATAAATGGATAAATGGAGTGAAGTTGCAAGGCTTCACAGATGAAGATTGGGTATGGAGTCCATTCGAAAAGAAGAGCACATCACGGGGAATCTTCAGTATTGGGTCAACAATAGTTTATTGGTACAACATGAAGCAGAGAGAAATTTCACTTAGTTCGGCATAAGCAGAGTACATGGCTACTACTCAAGAAGCTTGTGTGGCTACCTGGACGAGGAAGATCCTTTTTGGGTTATTTTTTCAACAGATGGATCCTACAGTGATTTAATGTGACAATCAGAGTTGTATCAAACTACCTGAGAATTTAGTTTTTCAAGATCGGTCCAAGCATATCGACATCTGGTATCACCATTGTTGGGTGTGGAACATGATTATTTAGAGGTCTTTGTTTCAGCCGGATGTATACCCCAGGGATATTGTACACCCCTCCACATGGGGGGGACTTGTCCCCCCCGTGGGGGCTAATCCCCCCCGGCTAGGGGGTCCAGGGGCCAGCGGTCCTCCGGCAGGGGTTTCGAGGGCAGCGCCCCCAAAGCTAAAAAAAAAACAGATGTAAAATTGCCTTGTAAAAGTATAGTAATTTCTAGTCAATCTGGGCCGTTCATTAGGCGAATCATCTGACGGTAGAATTTATGTTTAGTTTAAGGTTTTTTGCCCTAGAAGGCAACCCCTCTCTTTGTATGAGGGCATTGTATTGAGACTGTGTAATAGATGTGTATTCTCCGAGCGAGAAACAGAGAGGTGAGACTGTGAGAGAAAACAAAGGATATTACAACGGATCTGCTGTAGGTTGTGTCCCTTCATTTTGCTGGATAATAGAAAGGAAGGACTGGCTGTTAGGGGTGGACGTAGCCCAAACTGGGTGAACCACATCTATCTGTGTCTCTTTGGTTTTATGTGTTTGTGTTTTTCCGCATATTATATGTCTTACATTTGAATCTCTGTCATATATATAATTTTTCTAACAACCATCTGTGAGATTACGTGTACAGGAGAATCATAGTTATGGAGTACATTCCCACAAAGGAACAAGATGCAAACATCTTGACTAAGGCACTATCAAGAGGAAAATTTGAGTTCCATAGAGACAAGATTGGGGTATATGATAATCCCTTGTTGAGAGGGAGTGTTGAAAATGCAACAAGATAATTCTAATTTTTTTTTTTCTTGAATTAAATTAGGAATAAAATTGTAATTCTACATCACAAGAAAACTTGTATGAGTTAACTAAGTTAATTTGACTTAGTTGGCTTAGTTAATTCAAGTTTGAGGGTCTAACTTGAGTCATGTAGAGTGTCTCCTACATTATAAGAGCCCTAGTTGAGTTTATTTTGAGTTGTAATTAATTAATTCAGTTTAACTGAGTTAAATTCAGCTTAACTGAGTTAAATTCAGTTAAACTAGTTCCAACTGATGGAAGAACTAGTAGGAGGTTAGATAGTGGGGTGCTGCTTCATGTGTTCAACCAATTAACTGATGATTCACTCATAAATAACTCATACATGTCATATATGAGAGTTACCCATTTGAGATTGGATTTCAAGGGTAGTGTACTATTAGTTGTATAATCATCCGAATTGTACAAGTGGTGCATGTTGTCAGAGGAAGGCCTATAAGGATTGTGCAATTCATATTGAGGAATTTCCCTAATTAATAAGGGGATAATTCCCAAGGAAATAGTGCAAGGAAATAGGGACTTGGGAAAGTAGAAAATTGGTTAAGTATTGGCCTATGCTTGTCTAGGAAGCTGTGAGACAGATAGAGATAGTGCAGAGGTTGCTCAAGCTTGAGCAAAGCATTGTAATATTCTCATATTTTCTCACTAATGCAATATACAAATAGTAGGGGTTTTTAGCTATGGATTTCCCTAAGAAATCATTATGTAATGTGTTGATTGAATTCTTTCTCTTGTATTCTTTGTGATTTCGCGATCGTTTAATTGTTTTCTGCTGATCAGTAGAGTAGATTCAAGTCTATTGTTTTAGTAAATTACAATTAGCAGTAAATTGAATCTACAAGGATTTTTTACATCTGGAACTACATGTGCAACATGCAAAGTATCCTTCTTTCATTGATATGATGTAATGAAGTGAATATCATGAAATCAAGCCTAAAGTAATTGCAAAAATGGAAATGCTTGAAATGGAAACCTTAACCTTTTTTTCCACTGGAAAAATCCGTAGATTTCATTAATATGAAAATTTACATATGTAGATGCATGAAGCATATGCCATAGTCAATATGTTGTATCTGTTCTTTTCCAAAATTTATCAGTTTTGGACTGCTGTAAGTATTTACTCGCAGGGTATTCAGTATGTAGCTATTGATGGAAACCTTAACCTATTCTAGGAAACAAAATATAAGGAAAGAAAATCTATTCTAATTACATAAAGTAAAGGTCATGAACCAAATATATATCACTGCATTCAAAGAGACCATATGTCAGTAAAAATGTTTATCAAGCATTTCGAAAAGTAATCATGTAAATCATCATTATGTTATTCAATTCATGAACCTGTCTACTAACCCTAATTGTTGAAGTGAGTTGCAGTGGTAGAAAGGAAAGTACTAAGTGGTGTTTGGTCTTCCTCAATCATGGTTTTAAAGCCTAAGAGACATTATTCAGGGCTAGGAGTAGAAAATAAACCTTTAAGGACAATTTTGGTCAAGTTTGGAGGGCTTCTACATGGTGCTACATGATGTTACAAGATTGCTACAAGTTTGAATCCATGAGCATTATGAGGGCTAAAAAGGTGATATAAAGATGGGAAAGGGTAATGAAAGGTAGGATAAGGTTATATGTTTCCCTTGGAAAGAGTAGTACCCTTCATGGTTCCATCTTGCACAAGGAACAATGCACATTGTGGCCTTCAACAAACGAAAAATGTACTCTCGGTTATTGGCTTGAGGGGCCTAACCTAGGTTTAGAGTTATTTAGCCAAAAAAATCCTTGTACTACTGGCCCTTTTGGCAACAGCCTGTGGAGCGCGGACTGAGGTCTCACCTGAAGCAGTATGGGGGGATGCTGGAACCAAGTTTCTGCACCCTTGAGATGTTTGAGGGGTCGGTTTAGTCCAACTATGAATACCTTCACATAGGTCACTCACGCACTTTCCTGACCTACGAGGCCTTCACGATCTCTTATAATCACCTTCGTGCAGCCCTAACCAGGGGCTGAGGTGCTTCCACGCTGCTAAGGCAACGATCTGTGCTCTTTCCCTAAGTTACACTGCGGATCTTACTTATATTCTTATAACTGTTAGTTAACTTCATGTAAACATATACTTATCTTATATTCGTTTATTCAACACATTCATATAAGTTCGCGCAACAAATAAACAGTAAACTTGCAATTCATACCCAATATACTTCAATGCATAAAACTGGAAAAAGACACACAGAGAGATAAGAAACTTCTCTTTATTATTTTCTCCAACAGTTACAGACTCGATTCACCCTATGCACTCAGCTGTAGGGGTCCTCACACTCAACTGTGGACTACTAGGCTTCTATGCACTCAGATGCAGAACCTTCTCCTACTTTACAACCCAAATACTGGACTTTACACTTCAACTTAGACTCAATGCTTCATCTTCTCTTAGATTGTTCGATCTCTTAGATGTCTCTTTACAACTTAGAGCCTCGCTGTATTTATACAATCCCATGGTCCATGGACCATGGGTAGAACTCTCAAGCCGACATTACATTACAAAAGTAAGGGTGGACAACCCTATGAGTCAATTATAACTTCGCGCTCTGCACCCACAAATCACGGAGTCTTTAGATCAGACTTAGTCAAAACTTGGGCTTTAAGCCCCAACACTTGCTTTGGGGGATCCCACACCCAACAGGCCCCCAACACAAACATCATGACTCACCCTCGAATCACTTTGTTGGTGTGGAGATCTTCGCATTGAGACCTCCCAACTCTGCTCGGACTGCTGCAAGGTCGGCAACACACTGAGCGTCTGCTTGCTGTATCTCTTGGACGCGCTGTTTAGAGACCACAGTATCTGAATTGCTTCCTTGTATCTGCTCCTGCATCCCCTGCAGCTGCACGAGCTTGCCTTCAATCTTTGTTGTGATGATGAAGGCCTCGTCAATCCATGGTTGGACGCGCGCCTTCAAAACCGCTTCTTTGTGTCATGTTGCGTCTACTTGCTCCTCAAGTGATTTTTCCTGTTACATTCGCGCAAGCCTCTATGTAAGGGCCACCATCTGCGTGGTCCCTTTGATGTTGTCATACTGTTGCTGTGGCTTACGTGCCTCTATTTCTAAGCGCTGTATGTTCGGGTCCTCCTGGAGAGTGGTGAGGACCTCGAATGACTCTTCCAACATTTTGGTGTAGTCCTTCACTGCACTGCTGATCTCTTCTATTCCCCTTGTGATGGCATTGACACATTGTTCCCTTACCTTTGGAGGAGTTGAAGGCTGTGCCTTCAACCGTAGCTCTGCTATCTGAAGGTTCAACTCTAACTAAACCTTGGCCATCTCTTCTCATGCCTTGCGCACTCCTGCTGCTAACCTCTGGATGCGCGCCTCTACTGGTGCCTCAGCTGGGATGGCCAACTTAGAGACCATATGGAAGGCGTCGTCAACTACCTGCACTATTTTCCGGTTCTACGCCACTACCTCATCGTGCTACAGGCTCAGTTGTTCCATATTAATTTTCTGCTTGCTCAACACCTGTAGTGCACAAATGTTTTATAAGTGGCATAAAGTTTCCTTTTTAGGTAGACAAGTGTCACTTTTTCTTTGATTTTGGGCCTGCACATCATAAACCCTAAATCGACCTCCTAGGGACTAGATCTATATAATAGATGCTCTTAGAGCTCGTTTTCACATTCTAAATTGGAGCTCTAGCCTTCCCTAGGAGATCAAGGCGTTTTTGACTTAGTTTGCAATGCCTTTCTGGGTAAGTTTTGCATGTGTCGCTTTTTGTCATTTTTTTGTGGATTTTGTTGCTTTTACTTTTATGAGTGTTATTTTTTCTGTTTATTTTCATAGTAGGTGGAATTTTTATTATTATTAGCTTTTACAAGTGTTATTTCGGTCCTTCGTTCACTTTTTAGAAGTGTCACATCAACTTCTTCCTTTTTTGCTACCAGCAGTTGCCGCTACTGGGTCATTTTGTGCATGTATGTTTTTACTTTTGAATGAATGTTTCTAGCACATGTTATTCATTGATCTAACTTACCTTGAGGCCAATCTATACTTCTTTCTGTTGGGCCGAGCAAAAGGTATGTTTTCTCCTCGTAAATAGCCTAATTAAGCATTTGTCTTCACATGTTTATCTTCGTTTTATGGATAAAAATTGAGGAAACAACAACAGAAGATGGGTAAAATCGATTAGTAACAAATTAGATAAATATGGGCACAAAAAATTGACTTTCACTATCTTTATATGCAGAGGTGCGAATTGGACGATAACAATTCAATAGACAGAACAACAACAGCTAGTAAAGGAAAAATGACAGCGTCCTTAGCATGGAAGAAAGTGGAAGACCAGGAGGACCAATGCTATTTTATGAGAAATCAGATCGAGTATTGCGAAATCATTAGGATCCCATTATCCCAAGGATTCATTTTTATCTATTTACTTTTCCAAATGTTATATAAAGCCATAAGGCAAATTGAACAACTAGTTTTAGGAATTCACAGATTGTAACTATTCTTTTGGACATATAATACTTTCATCTCGGTGATATTGTAACTCTATTATTGATTTTAATGAAGAAGCCTATGTTTAATTCATAATCGTATTCTGAATATCTAACAACTGGGACTTCTACAGACTTTGGGCCCAGTCAATAAAAGATCTACTGCTTCAATTGTGTTATAATTATTTCTATTTATTCTTCACTGTTTATTATTGTTAGTTTGCAAAGTTAGTATCATTATGATTACTGTGAGGATTGATTCTGATTTGCGTTTGTTGTTAAGTCAAGATTCCAGATTTAGCTGTGTGATTATATATGTGTGTTGCTCTTCATTGAATTGGTTATGTTAATTCAATATTTTTGTTCATTCTGAATTAACGCTATCATAGATTTCAAAGTTTGAGTGATTGCTTTCCATGAGATGTTTATATGGTTATACGCTATTCAATTATCATAGCTTTCCTTCATGTTAAATGAGTTAGTTTCAATACCAATTAGATTGTCAAGTGTGATTCTTTCTATCCGCATTTTGATTCAGTTGCTTGCAGAATAGATTAAGTAGCTTTGAAAGCGTGTTATAAATTCCTTTTCAGAAGTATTTGGATTGAATCTAGAGAAATAGACATTAGAAATTGCAATGATTCCAACCTAAATTGACCTCTGAATTCACTGCATATATAGTGCTGACACTCTTGAAATACAAAGACTTGCCCTAGGTTGATAATGAATGTAGGTATTAAGATTGCTTGTAATAAGACATCTTAGTGCACCAACATTTTGGTGCCGTTGCCAGGGAGAGTGTTTCAAAGTGATTTCCTTTTATCTTCTTGTAAGAGAATTGGGTTTTAAAAGCGAGAGGTAAGAACCTATGTGACCAACAAGTAAAGTTCTTGCTCATCAGCCTGCTTTTCAACAAAAGCATAGAGGTTAAAAAGGAATAGATTTTTTATGAATGACTAGGAATAAAAAGATAGAAAAAGATCAGAACCCCCCACCTAAATCCACAAAACTCAAGGGATCGGTGAGCCTTGGGAGAACAAATTTTATAGATGAAATCATAAGAAAAGAAGAGTCTCAAGCATCAGTAGGATTCCAGACTGTCTCTGGAAAAATCCCTACTGTAATCCCTCAAGCAGCAGGCTCACCATCTGCAGCCTACACTAAGATTCATAGCCAAATTGGAGGATCTGAACATCATTTTCTGGTTATAGAAAATTTACATTGTGATCCTCTACAAGAGGGAAAATCATGCAACTTAATAGAAGGAGAGGGAGAACCAGTGGAACTTCTAAGGTAGGACCTCAACTATCTGAACAAGGATCTCCTGTGATCCCAGATCTAGGCAGTGCTGCAAAATGAACTTGGATTGCGAATCCTCCTCTTACTCAAATAGCACCCCCTGAAATCCCTGAAGGATATTGGCACATTTTTGACCAAATGGCGAATCTACCACCTCAAGATCAAACCTCGACATTGGAATACCCCATAGTCGACCAAGTGGCTAGTGCCCTGATGAAAGATATTCCCTTACAAAGAATCCCAACTTTTCATGGGATGATCACAGAGGATCAGATGCCTTCTTATTTTAGTTTGATGTCCTTTTCAGAGGATATGACTATACCACCGACCCTGAGAAACTAAAACTGTTCCCTTCTACGCTAAAAGGAGCAACTTTGAGGTGGTTCACGGGTCTAGGTGGATGCACTATCAACTCTTGGGATGACATGAAAACTTTTTTCTCACAAGATACCAAGACTTTTGCAAGACTAGGGAATTAAAAGATGAAATCTTTAAGATAGATGCAAAGGATAATGAAACTCTATAAGAATATGTCGAACGGTTTCACTATAATTTGCAGAGATCCCCTCACACAAATTTACCAAAAGAAGTCCTGAGAGCTATCTTAATTAAGGGAATGAAATAAGAATGGATAGAAACTCTAAATTTGATGGGGAAAGGAGATATTTCTCAAGAATATTATGACGAAATCATTTGCTTGTGTATCAGGTGTTCGCGAGGTAGCACACACATAGGGTCAGGAAGCCGAGATCCTATAACTAGAGGAAGCAAACCATCCAGTGGAGGTGTAAAAATAATGGAAATCGGTCACCTCCTGGAAGAATACAAAACGGACATCCTGGGCACCCTTACAACGTAGTTGGATGTCCTGTAGGCTAAATAGAAACAAGCCTTAGCAGAACAGAATTTGGCAGTTTTCTGCCCACACTACTAGAAGAAGCACAGCCAACGAGAGTGTCCATTGGACATGGTCGGGACATGTGTCATCTTCACCAAGGATCACACCACTGAACAATGTCCATCACTTCTCGGGCTAAAAGCAGTTTTCAAAGAAGCAGAAGAAGAGACAAAGCTGGTATACTTAATGAACCAACGTCGACAGTGGCCGGCCATAACTACAGGTATGTCACAAGACACATCCCAATTCTTTCCTTCTTCCCCATTTAATCAGTAACAAAATCCCTGGGCAGCCTGGCAAGGCCAATCACCTTAATTGAATTGACAATCCCAACCATTCCCTATGACACCTTTTCCAACTTAGTCCTTTCCGAGTAATGGCTGGCCAAATTCTCTTTTTACTCCTGTTTGGCAAGGTAATCCATATCCATCCCAATGGCCTACCTCTACTTCTCAAAATCCAAACTGGTCTCTGAATTGGTAGCTACCTTTGGGGATATCCAATACACCTATGGGGACAGGTCCTCAACCTCAACTTGCATTATCAACCCCATATCCATTACAACAAAATCCTCAACCTCTTCTGTGTCTTTAATTGCCAGCTTAACCGAATCCGAATCCCATAATAGACCGGTTCAGCTGGTGCAAATTGTCGAGAACTCAGACTATGAGATTGAACAAAAAGAATGTAATGAACTTAGATTTAGGTCAGGACATATCATCACCCCTGGGGAAAACAGATACCAACCATCAATTGAGTTGGAAACCCCACCTGTACATATACTATCAACTGTAATTGACACAGAAATAAAATAAGGAGAAGATATAGATCAGCATAAAGATCCTAAGAAACTCATAGTCACTTCTCCCCCATTCCCCAAAAGGTTAACAATACCTAAACCAATTGTTTATCCAGATTTTGATCTTGTAGGGGAACTAAAAAATCTTTGTATTAAAATTCCTCTCCTCCAGGCCATCCAAGATATTCCTATTTATGCTAAAATGATTAAAGAGCTATGTGTAAAGAAGCCTGCGAGGAAGGAAAAAAACTTCACCCACCATTCATGTTGTAGGGACCTTATCTGATTTATTCTTGGGAGGGGAAAATCCAGTAAAATATGAAGATCTTGAGAATCCCATAGTTACAGTTCAAATATATGGCCACTCCTTTCCAAACACACTAGTTGATATGGGTGCAACCATTAACATCTTAAAAACAAAAACCTGTCAGACACTCGGTATTATAGCTCTGGAACCAACCACCACCCTGCTAGAACTTGTTGATCATTCGGTGGTAAGGCCAGAGGGAACTTTACAAGATATTACGGTTTTTTTTATTCATGGGAGTACCTAGTAGATTTTCTCATTATAAATCTGAAGAGTCAATTGGATGGGCACCCTATGATTTTGGGTCGACCTTGGATGGAAACAACCGATGCTTACATTGGTTTCCGTGAAGGTAGTATGACTATTTCTAAAGGGGATGCTGTAAAAAATATCGTTTTATATCCTCCTGCCAAACCAAGTTTTCCCATTGTAAAAATATGTAAACAACCACCTGCATACCTGGCAGAAAGCATTCGTTCACCACTTACAGTAGCAGAGGCATGAATTCAAGAATCAGACTAAAGATGATGTTGTCAACAACTTTATCAATTAGCCAGCTAATGTGAACAATGTCAAATGTCAAATGTTAAAAGAAATTCTTGATAATGAAGCCTTCGAAGACCCTTTGAAATATACTAATGATCAACATATCCAAACAACTGCTGTTCATAACAACAAGCCTGTTGAAATCAAACCAGGCAAGGTTTTAAACATTAATGGTAGTCTGGACAATGACCAATAGCAAAAACTCATTCAGGTCCTACGAAAATATAAAGGGGATTTTGCTTGGGAATATCCTGACATGAAGGGCGTAGACCCACAGTTATGCATGCATCATATCTACATCGAAAAGGATGCTCGTCTTATCTAGCAGCCTCAACAGAGATTGAATCCGCATCTCAAGGACATTGTAAAAGAAGAGCTACAGAAGCTGCTAGACGTGAATTTCATTTATCCCATTTTGGATAACAAATGGGTCTCAACATTGGTATCTCTCCCTAAGAAAAATGGGAAGTGGCATATCTGTGTGGATTATCGGGAATTAAACAAGGCAACATAGAAATATCACTTCCCTCTTCCATTTATTGATCAAGTCCTTGATACTCTGGCAGGGAAGAAATTCTTTTCCTTTCTAGTCAGCTTCAGCGGCTACAATAAGATTCAAATCACCCCTGAAGACCAAGACAAAACAACCTTCACTTGTCCGTGGGGTACATTCACTTATAGAGTGTTACCATTTGACTTATGCAATGTCCCAGCTACGTTTCAAAGAGCCATATTCAACATTTTTGCTGACCTGATAAATGAAGGGCTTGAAGTTTACATGGATGACGTTACCTTGTATGGGGATAAATTTGATCAAGCGAAGGTTTTGGAATGATGCATCGCTACCAGGCTGTGTTTAAGAAATGTCAAGTGTCACATGAAGATGGCTGAAGGCATAATCCAGGGACATTACATTTCAGCAGCAGGGATACAGGTAGATCCAACAAAGATACAGGTAATTATTTTGCTACCTACACCCTGTACCCAGATGAAGGTACGTATCTGCCTTGGATATGCAAGCTATTATTGCAGGTTTATCAAAAAAATTTCACAAATTTCCGTGCCTTTATATGCTTTAACTCAAAATGTTGACTTTGAATGGCCTTACAAATGTGATATAGATTTTATAGATTTAAAGAAACTAGTTTCGATGGCACCAATATTACGTGGACCTAACTGGGAGCTGCCCTTTCACATCTCCACGGATGCATTAGATGCAACAATAGGCACTGTCCTCGGCCAAGAGGAGGACAAAAAACCTTATGCTATATATTATATCAGCAAAAATCTCACTGTTGCTGAACTTAATTATACAATAACATAAAAGGAATTCTTAGCTGTCATTTATGCCATAAACAAATTTAGACATTATATAACTGGCTATCAAGTTTTTCTGTATACTGATCATTCCACCTTTAGGTACTTAGCCAACAAACCTATTACAAATGGTTGAGTGACTCGTTGGTTATTTCTTTTGTAAGAATTTTATATCACCATCAAAGATCATCTGGGGAAGGAAAACCCAGTCGCTGATTTTTTGTCTCGAGTTCCAAAGATAAATGATCCATTGGTAGTGGACGACCAATTTCTAGATGAATATTTGTTTGCTGTATCAGTCAAAACACCATGGTATGCAGATGTAGCAAGCTATTTGACAGTAGGAAAGCTACCCAAGCACTTAACAACAAGGGAAAGGAAACAAATTTTTCAATGCAGCGCTCGGTTTTCTTGGATTGGCGGATACCTTTTTCACATAGGGTCTGATATGTGTATACGCAGATGCATTAGCGAGGATGAAATTTATGACATCGTGAATGCTTTCCATGATGAGCCGTGCGGAGGACACTTCACAGATTGTAGGATAGGGAATAAGGTACTACATATGGGCTATTATTGGCCCACTATTTTTAAAGATGCTAAGAAATATGCCCAGGCTTGTGATAGCTACCAAAGGATGGGGCGACTTGGTCAATCTGATGAAATTCCACTGCATCCCCAATTGGTGATAGAACTTTTCGAACGATGGGCACTAGATTTTGTTGGCCTATTTCATCCGCCATCAAACCAAAAGGCCTATATACTGGTTGCCACAAATCATGTAACGGAGTGGGTAGGAACAATAGATTTTCCAAGAGCTATAGAAGAAGCTGTATTTAATTTCCTTTTTGGGCTATTTGTGCGGTATGGTTTACCTCGGGAAGTGATAACGGATGGAGGAGGGCAATTTGTAGGACACAAAATTACAGCCACTCTAAGGAACCACCGCATTACACATAGAGTCACTTCCCCATATCACCTGTAGGCGAATGGGCAGGTTGAAAGCACCAATAAGGTCATCGAAGCAATTCCGACCAAGACAGTCTCAACACATCGGCAGGACTAAGTTGCTAGACTGCCAGAGGCCTTGTGGGCTTATCGCACAACTTGGCGAAATACTACTTGATATTCTCCGTACCAACTTTTATTTGGAAAAGAACCTATCTTTCCTATTGAATTTGAATTAAAGACTCTAAGAACAGCTCAGGAAGTGGGACTGGATCTAACAGAAGCCCAAACCAAGCGACTTCAACAAATAACTGAATTAGACGAGGCTCGATTACTTTGTCTACAATGCACTACAATTATTCAGTAGCAAAGAGCGAAGTGGCATGACAACCTTATTAAAAAGAAGATGTTTCAAAAAGGAGATTGGGCACTTCTCTATGAATCCAGATTCCAAGAATTTCCAGGCAAGTTACAGACAAGGTGGCTTGGCCCTTATGAAATTCAAGAAGTACATAACAATGGTACTCTCACTTTGACTACCATTGATGGGTCTGGCCATTATTTCAATGTGAACGAGCATCGGGTGCATATTTATCAAAAACCACTCACCAAGGAGTCTTTTTGTCAATAGGTATGTGATGATCCCACTATGCAAATTCTAGCTGTAGGGAGTAATGACCCGACAACTTTGCTCTCATGAAATTGCATCTTTCTTTAGTAGTAAATAATGTATATATTATTTTACAATTGATTGCAATCTAGTTAGGCATCACCATGTAAATATGAGGATTTCTCTTGCCTTTGGGTGTGTTTAGTGAGTGTTGTTCAATCGATTGAATGATTGACGTTCAATCAATTGAACATCACTTTCCTTTGTGTGTATGTTATTGTTCAATCGATTGAACAATTGCTATTCAATCATTTGAACAACACTTACCTTTGTGCGTATGTCACTGTTCAATTGATTGAACGATTGTTGTTCAATCAATTGAACAACACTTATTTTTGTGCGTGTGTTACCGGGAATAGTGTCCACTCGGATGCTGCTATTCCCACTAAGACTGCTAGCTATCTTAGAAACAAACAAGTAAAGTCTACTTTCGTTTTCCTTCATGAAAATAGATAAGAGTGGAACAAAGGAGACCAACCTTAGTCTTGTGCTTGATTTCCTTGTTTGATTCCTCTCCTTCCTAATAGAGCTTTTCCGCTTCTTCTTCGCCTGCCCAACTTCAAAGAGCACATGTGGAATGACAACAACATACTACTATCGAAGAACACAGATCTATATTCATAAATAACACAGGACCAGATATGTGTTAACCATACAAATGCATATATAATGAAACATACAAGAATATGGAGGATAACTTGAATATATTTATTAAGATCAAAAGTAGCAAGAGGATTACAACCATATGTTCTGACCCAGCATCATCCTCCAGCAAGAAAGCCCTTCTTCACCTC
>APFE030630226.1:4772-24980 GCA_000404065.3 Pinus taeda | reverse complement strand
TGATTCAGCAAATGACACAGGAATTCTGCAACAAAACAGAGCTTTACATATCCATCTTCAGACAGCGTTGGAACCAGCAATCTCCATCAGCAATTTTTATTATCAAAAAGCTTCAGTATACAACATAGCTCTTCAGGAAGAATTGTATTATGACCGACCCTCAATGCGTTATCTGAGGGGATATATATACAAAAAGAGGGTATAAAATATCTTAGTAGAAAGTTATGGTGCAATAAATTGCACCAACAACTCTCTTACAAAAAGTAAATGACAACATAAATATAGCTTTTAATGCTGAGGTAGCCGACATTCTTCTGTCAGACAGATTTGACTTTATGGCTCTCGAAAGTAGGCCGTAGCAGTGCTTTTAATCCTGCGTTAACTTTAGCCTGCTATTTGGGTGTATTGCTGAGTCACCTGTATGCTGCTTTCTGTACCTATATGCTGATCTGCCTGCTGACCTGTATGCTGACTTGTATGCTGATCTCTCTCCAAAAAAAGGCAAAAAGCAAAGTGGAATTATCTAGGCAAAATCTCCAACATTGCTTGCCACTAATCAGCTGGGGGTAGCTTATGTCTCCTCATTTTAACCACTATCTCATCTGCCTCTGTATGTCTATAAAAGTTAGGAGGGACTTCGAACAGATGATTTATTTCATGTTCAATAAAGAACAGATTCTCCAGCTTGTCATAGAGGGTTTGCCCAGAGGGAGGCCCTACTTCTTCTGTGGAGCTGCTGGATGCTGTGATCTGGTTTTCAACATAATTGTTGATCCTTGTCATATACTGATTATATGACAGCAGCTGTCCTATGCCAGTCACTAGGCTTGGCAGTCCTTTGTTCGGTAGAATAGCCATTTTAGCTCTAAATTCATCTATCTCAACCTTCATCTCCTGACATTTCCTCTCTAGTGTCTAAGTAAAATTCCTTAATGTCAGTACCTTCTTGGCTGTGAGGATTGTATCTGTTCTGCTGCTTATTTATAGAGCAGCCAATTCCTCTCTAGTGCGGTTGTTGAGAAAATGAATCATTTTGGTGGCCTGCTCAGGCATTATTCCCAGGGCTGTCCTAGCTCTCTGAATCTTTACATGAGCTATTTCTATTAGCTCCACCTGTTCAAAAATTGCCTGAATGGACCTCCATTGGTCCTGTATAGATTGACCAATTTTGGCCGAAATAATTTTCTTTATTTCTGCTAGGGTTTTACCTAGCATCAACTCTTTTTCTAGAGTCTTCACTTTGGCCTCCAAGGCCTTTATTTCTCTTTGCTTTTCTGCCACTGTCATCTTTGATTTATCATAACTCGCCTCTAGCTTGGCCAGTTTTTCCTTGGCAATATTTATTTCCGTGACTTGATTTTCCAGCTCTTTAATAGCCTTCATTAACTCCTCCATGCCCATGCTGGATTCTGCTGCTGCTGTTGCTTCTACTATTGCTCCAGTTGCTGATGTAGCTGTAGTAGGTGTTAGAGCAGTAGGAGGGGCTGCTGTTGCTTGTGTTGGAGGGGAAGGTTCAAGGTTTGTTGAAGTTTGAGGGGGCTAGGAGGCTGATTCCCCTTGCTTGTCCTATAGAGCTTTCGATAACTCTGCCTCCATTTGTAGTATCCTTTGGTTCATGACTAGGAGTAGCTCCATGGCATTATCCACCTGTTTTTCTTGTGCAAGTTGTGTTGTGTCAGGATGGATGGTAGGAGGCAATTTTGCCTGTTTCCTCAATGCAGCTATATCATCCTCCTTTTTCTTCATAAGGGCTCTAACACCCTTTGGGTCTTTTGGGTCATGTCCCAAATCAATAATTATGTCCTCCAAAGTCTTTATTCTGTTGTCTTTCGCGGAGGAGGACAACCTCTCCAAATCAAGCTGTCTGTTTGTGTGCTTTAGGGATTCTTTTAGCTGATGGGCCAGCATTTCCCCGTCAGCAAGTGTTGCATACACCATCTCCCCAGTCTATTTGTGCAGCTCAATTTGATCCATGGGGTGTATGTCTTTAGCAAAGACCTCTAGATTTGTTCTGTAATAATCTGCTGTGGTCTTTGGATGTGGGACTTTGGGCTTTAGATGAGTGAAGATCATATTTTCTTCCTTTAGATCAAAGGCAGCCATCAATCTTTGTTTTTTGGCTGGGGTTGTATCCAGGAATTGCTCATAGAGCTGCACCCTTAGCAACTCATTTTGTGCCTTGATCTCTTTGAAGCCCTCTTTAACTGTAGCTGGCTTTTTTCCCTGTTGTCTAGAGGAGGAAACCTCCATAGTATGCTGTTGAGCCTGTTCTAGCTGAAATGAGCTAGTGGCAGTCTGTTGGCTTGTTTGTTTTTCTTTGCTTTGGCTTTTTGCCAGCTCTTCACTTATGTCTCCTTCTTCTGCTTCAGGGTCTATCATTGGCCTCTTGGCCTCTGGTTGCTGTGATGACCCTGTTGGAGGTGTGATTTCTTCTCTGTCTCTCTTTTTCCCTCTCTCATCATTGAGAGGAGTCTGCAAAACTGGGTTTTGAATTTGTTCAGTTTGCTGGAGAGGGGCCTGTCCTGATTGCTGGTCCTTTGAAGTACTAGGCTACCCTGTTTCTACCTCTTGTTATTCATCCATCTTCTCCTTTCCTTTTGTTGTGGTTGTTGTTGCCGGAGCCTGCTGGATGTCCTGTGCAGCTGGGGCAGTAGAGGTGCCTTCTCCTGCTTGGACTGGTTGCTTGAACAAGACCTGTTGACAAGAGTCTAAGTCAAGAGTTTTTTCCAAGTCCTTTACATTCTACTCCATTATTTCTTCCTGAGTCAATTCCTCTACTATTGATTCAGGCACCCATTCATCTTGATTAGCAAAGTGTTGTACTTGAGGGAGTGGGCAATGCTTATAGGCTAGCAACCTATATTTAACCCTCCTGGCACTGATGAAACCTTCAGGGTCATAAGGGACCCACCAGAAGCTTCTCTTGAGTTTGAGCTGTTGTCCTAGTATTTGGTCAGCTTCTTGCCAACCATCTTTTTTGTTCATGGTGAATGGGCCTAGGTGGTCCCTGAACTTCAAGTTTGCTTTCTTCTTGGCACTATGAAAGTGTGTTAGATTAGAGTTTATAAGCTGTCTATAGTACTCTAGGGCAAACAGCCTCATAGGGACATACTTTAGGAGCCTGTAGGGACAGAGCTCACATCCATAAATTCTGATGACAGTGTGGTTTTGGTATAAGTACCAATCACCAATTTTGTAGCTTCTGGATAGCTGCAAGATTTTCTGCATATCCTTGGACAATCTAATAGGAGGAGTCCTTTTTAAAAGGCATGTGACTGGATACACAAACTGATCAATGAATTCACAATATGAGTAGGGGGAATTCTGGACTTGGTGGAAGACTGAAGACCAGAAGATCACAGACCTTCTCTCACCCTGTGAGTCCAGCTTCTTGATTGAGCACTGGAAGCAATCTGTCTGGTAGTATAAGAATAAGTGATAGATGTATGAGGAATATTTGAATATTGCCTCTCTGTCCAGCCTTGTCAATTGATCATGTATCTTATTGGCAATGTACTTGGCATAATTGTATTTCATAGCAGGGGGCTTCATAAGGCTGTATGCAGAGAGCATGACTAGCATAGTTAGATCAACATGTTTGTTTGTGGTGAACCCCAGCACAGAGGTTAGCATATCTATTAGTAGCTTGCCAACCTCATTGAAATCTGCATAGGAGAAAGGAGGTGGCCCAGAAGGTTGGCAGTCTACCTTCATGAATTTCCTGGCTATGGCAACAATGTCTGTGCTAGAGAGTTTGGAGCCTTCATCTAGAAAATAGTTCATGGAGAAGGGGTATAGCAACTGGGTCTGCTTGTAGTTGAGCATCTGGTTGATGGAATATGGAGTTATATAGAAGAGGATGCTCCCAGATGGAGACTTCACAGCCCTGCGTTTCTGGTCATAGTTCTCCGCACATAGGTGGATGATTTCAGGGAAAATGTTCACAGAAGGCAGGAAGTAGGTGGGTAGATTAGATTGCCACACCCCATACAGGTCACTGTTGTCCAAGTGATTGTTTCTTAATTGGAAATATGTCTGCAAGTGGTTTCTCTCTGCCACAAAGTCTGTGATGAGGGCATCACTGTCCACCAGTGGTATAGCTTCTAGCTCTCTGTTAGGTGGATTTATAGGTAATACATCCAGAGCAGCTGGAGTGGCCATTGCCTTGCTTTTGCTGGTGGCTTACTGTGTTTCAAGCTTAATGTGAATGCTGAGGAATGGCTTACTGCTCTCTGTTTGCAGTGAGCAGTTTGGCAGTGCAAGGAGGCTGTCACAGGCTTAATGAATCTATGGGGCACTCTGTTTTGAGGAACCAGAGTGTTTTTGAGCTGGTTAGCTGGTTATTTGCAGAGAATTGCTTTAGCAAAAGTGAGGGAAATGTTAATTCAGTCTTCTAGCCGGTAGCTCGGCTTCTTTAGTTGCTTCTTGTGAAAAAACGGTAAATTTCACCGAGGGTCAGGGTCTTCCTTGAGACTTCTGTCATGGAGGGGTTTCAAAGGTTTTTAGGTAGATTTTTAGAGGTGAATTTCAACAATGTGGGTCCTTTAACTGAGTTGCTTTAAGCATGAAAAGAGGATTACATGGAGAACAAAGGACAAGAGAGGTTGCCTGCGGCAAAATACCTTGTTTTATGGCGTACGAGGCGTTTGCACCGGTCGAATTGGCTGAATTTCAGGTAGTTGGGTTGACAATGTAGGCGGCAACAAGTTTGACGGATAGCTTTTGCTTTTTGACCGTTGGAAGATGAATTTCGCTTTCAGAGGAGCTCCAGGCGTCGTATAAAATAATGCGAAATAACAGTTTTTTGACGCCTTTTTATGAATTTTTGGCTTGTTGGCACCTTTTTGTGATGACGTCATGCTGACATCATCATGGGCCCAGGTACAGATAGGTGACGTGGGTGCCCAGGTGGCACTGACACGGTGGCAGGGAGGACAGGGCGACGTGGGGGCCAGGGGTGACGTGGAGGCTTGGTGGCGGCAAGGTGGGGTGACGTCACGCTGACGGGGGCGTGACATCAGCGTGGAGGGTAGGGCGGTAAGCGGTCTCCCCGGCGGGCTCTTGGGCGGTAAGCGGTTTGGAGGGGGGGCAACGAACAGCCCGGGAGCCTGACGCGTGGCGGGGGTACGGCAGCAATACCACCCATCCCCCAGACGCAAAAGGTCGGGCAGTTCTGTCAGACTATTGACCACCCACCGTAGGATGGGTGGGGTGAAAGATCTAACGGTAGGCGGCGATTGTGATATGCCGCCACATTACGCCATGGGAACCTGTCGTGTATATTAAAATATGTTTTAATAAATGGGGCGCGGGGTGGGTTTAGAACATCAGGTTAAGGGTTTTTTGGGTTTTTTATTTAAAAGTTTTTCATTTAAAACTTTATAATAAAAAGGGTTTAGGGCGGAGGAAAGGGGGATAAGGGAAAATGAGGGCGGGGAAAGTGAGTTTTTTGCCTTTTAACCATAGTTTTTGCCAAACCCATAGTTTTTAGGAGGATTGAGGGCTAATACTAACCCTTGAGGGGTTAATATTTCCCAAAGGAGGGATATTTAGCTATAGTGCTAAGGGGAGGGTATTTATAGATGTTCTTGGGAGATTTTCATTGGATTGTAATAGACTTAGGGGAAGGGGGGAATTAGGGAGCTAGATGATATGTTAGTGATTAATATGGTTTGTGAGGTGAATGCAGGGGTGAAGCCAAGTTTAGCTAAGTGAAACTTAACTTAGGATTTTGAGGATAAATGAAAAATGATAAATAGGATGTTTTTACACAAGAAATGTGGCTTCTTTTCATGCTTGAACTCCATGGTTTGACCAAGTAGTTTGTGATGTAATGGAGTGGAACTGGGCACCTGAGCAGATCTCAAGGCCCTTGGGAATGTTAGTAAGAAATGAATTTTGGGGGAAACTGGGAAAGTTAGACATGATTACAATGTTTGTCCTCCACTCTTTATTTTTGATGCCCATACCCTGAGTGGCATAAGTTTTCACACTTAATAGGCCAATTGGTGATGGCTCTCCATTTCTGCAACCTTGCACTACTTACCCATCCTAGTAATCCTAGCATTTTTTCTTCATTAAAGTGGGTGCACTTGAATTAGCAGACCCTGATCTTCCTCTTTTTCTTTTGACTGCCCTCCTATCTAATATCTACCCTTATTTCTTCCAAGGCCCCAGATTAAGCAGTTAGGCACCTTTATTTCTCTACCTAGCTAGTCATCTGCCAAGCTTGAGCTATTTGGTCAGGGAACACTCTCTATTCTGCAACAAGCAATTTAACCATGGCATGGTCCAGTTTAGATTGTTGGGCCGTCCATCAAGTGTGATTAGTAGCAGTCCTTGGATAACATGATACTGCCAAATGAGCTTAGTAGTGGCATTTTGACTGGCCACTTTCTTGGTCTTTAGCTTGGGGTTCATTTTCACTTTTCTCTTGACCATTTGATTTTCTTGCCCTTTGATTATTCTTTTAAGGCATACCCTCTTTTCATTTTTTAATTTTTTTTGTAGTAGGTACACAAAATATGGAACCTTTGCAGCCTGCAATGATGAACTTATTTAGCCCTTCCACTGTCAATCATGAAAGATGAAACCTATTGGTATAGGAACCTAACAGTGGCTCCACTTGGGGATGGCTTTACATGGTGGAAAGCCAAGAACAACAGGTCAGATAGCCTTATTTTCTTCCTCTCTCTGTAGTGAATTTTCTCTAGTAATGCCACCTTTCATTTGCAATTAGTGAGATGGTATGCAGTGCTTCATGACCTCTTTAGGACAACAATAATTTTTTCATGACTTGCTTAGCCTGTATCATTGCCTGTCATTGGTTTTATGTTTTGAAGACCTTGCTCTCCTCTGTTCATCTGAGCTTTCTCCAGCATCTATGTCATATTGATGTGGTTTTTCTGATCATTCTTCTGTTGTAGCTGTTCTTGTATATATCTATTGAAAAAAGAAGAGAAGAGAAAAAAAAGGTACTTGAAAATATAGACATTTATGTACAATATGGGGTCATCCTATGCTTATGTATCATGGTAGTGCTTGAGCATTCTCCCATTCACTGGGCCTTCATCAATGTTTGACTCATCTAGACTCTTGAGAAAGAAGGTATTGTTACCTTGCATAGCTTGAATTGTGAATGGCCCTTTCCATAGAAAGTCAAACTTGCCATGCTTTCCTTTGTCTTCCCTCCTAGAATCCCATTTCAGTACTTTGTTACCTATGAAAAAGTCCTCAGCCTTTGTTCTTTTGTCAAACACCTTTTTGAGCTTCTCTTGTAGAACTTGGATCCTATGATACACTTCTTCCCTTGTTTGTTGTAAGTGGATTGTCTGATTGATCCTTCTCTGGATATCATTGGGTTCAGCGTGTATTTCTTGCAGCAATTTGATTACAGGGATCCCAAGGGAGGATGGGAACATAGCTTCTAGGCCATATACCAATTCATATGAGCTAGTACCAATAGATCTTTTTGTGGTCAATCTATCTGCCCATAGTGCATTCACCAACTTTTTATGCCAATTCTTTTTGTTCTCCTCCAAGACCTTTTTAATGATGTTGATCAGGTTTTTACTGGAGGACTCGGCTAGGCCATTGCCTTGAGGGTAGCAGGCTGTTGAGTGACCTAGGGTGATATGATATTTGTGACAGAAGCTGATCATTTTCTTCGATTTAAAGGCAGCTGCATTATCTGTTATGATTTTATCTGGGCAGCCAAATCTGGACAGGATATTGGTTTCTAGGAATTGTATGATAATTGAATCATTTGCTTGTCTACAAGGTATAGCATCTATCCACTTGGTGAAGTAAACAGTAGCTGCCAGGATCCATCTATGCTGGCTTGAGGATGAAGGGTGTATTTCTCCAATGAAATCTAAACCCCATTGTTGAAATGGTTTTTCAGTTGAAATGGGCCTGAGGGGTAAGGGAAGCAACTTCTTCTTCCCTTCAAAGATCTGACATTTATGACATGACATTACAAACTTTTTTGCATCAGTGAATAGGGAGGGCCAATAAAATCCAGCCCTTAGGATTTTGTCAGCTATGGATTTCCAGTATAAGTGTCCTCCACAGTCTCCTGCATGAAATTCTCTGAGGACCTTATCAGCTTCATCTGAAGTCAGGCAGTTGAGTAAGACACCTTCATGATTTTTCCAAAATAACACATTGTCTATGATACAAAATTTTGCAGCCTTTAGTTTTAGAAATCTGTTCTTGGTTCTGGATAACCCTGGAGGAGCTTGCAAGTTTAATAATACAAAACATATGTCAGCATACCAAGGTGATTCTAGAAAGGCTTGATTGATCTGTGGAGTCGCTATCTCCTGTTCGTTATCCAGTTCATTTATGTCAAGGGCTTCAAAGTTAGTCTCAGTCATTAACTTAGCTAGCCCTTGTCCTTTTATAAGCTTTGTTGGTTTGATTTCTATATCATATTCCAGAATATTGGAAATCCATTTGCCCCTCTTGCCTTCCATTCCTTCTTGGGTTAAGATATCTTTGACTACTGCATTGGACACATATGCAATTATGTGAGAGTATAGAATGTAAACTCTGAAATCCTTGATGGCCTTTACCAGGGCATATGCTTGTTTTTCCATGATTTTGTACTTGGGTGGGGCATCCCTAAGGGCTCTACTGAAAAAGGCAATAGGTTTTTCACATCCTAGGTCATCCTTTTGCAGTAGGACAACAACAATTATGTTTTCAGAGGCGAAGGAGAAGATTATAAAGTCTCTATCAAAACTAGGGGTTGTAAGCACAGGAGTTTTTGTCAGGGCTATCTTGATTTCTTCAAAGGCTTGTTTAGCCTCAATTGTCCATTTGACCTTGGCATCTTTCTTGAGCATATTGTTCAACAATCTTATCAACTCAGCCAAGTTGGGGATAAATCTTCTTAGGAAATTAATATTTCCCAAAAAGGTTTGTAACTCCTTGATGTTTCTTGGGTGGGGGACTTGCAGGATAGCCTGAATCCTATCAGGGTCAATTCTTATGCCATCTTTTGAAATTATGTGACCGAGGAGTTTGCCTTCTTCCAGGCCAAATAGTGATTTCTTTGGGTTTAAAGAAATGCCATACTTTATGCAAATTAAGAACACTTGTCTGAGGTGTTTTAAATGCTCCTGGTCTGATTTTGAGAAGGCTGTTAGATCATCAAGGTAGATGACTAAGAAATCATGGATTTCTTTGGCAAAGGCTATATCCATTGCCCTTTGAAATGTGGCTCCAACATTCTTGAGTCCAAAAGGCATTTTGACATATTTGAAAGTTCCCCAAGGTGTGGTGAAGGCAGTTTTATCTTGGTCATCTGGGTGGACTAATATTTGATTGAATCCCGAGAAGCCATCCAGTAATGAAATCCTTGAGGCTCCCACTACCCTTTGTAAGATGTGATCCATTTTTGGCAAGGGGTAGTGGTCTTTGACAGAGACTTTGTTTAAATTTCTCAGATCCACACAAAGTCTTATCTCCCCTGTTTTCTTTCTTGTGGGTACAAGGTTGGAAATCCATTCATAAAACCTTATGGGAGCAATTATCCCAACTTCATACATTCGTTTTACTTCCTTCTCTATTAGGGGAAGAAGTACTGGATTGACTCTTCTTAGCTTCTGTTTAAAGGGTTTTTGGTCTTCTCTCAGGGGGATTGTGTACTGGATCACTGTAGTATCATAGGACTTAAGGTCCTCATAGCTCCAGGCAAATACATCCTGAAATTATTTGAACAACTTGATATATTTTGGCTTCTTATCAGGAGGTAGGGTTCTAGAGAGCTTGATCATTTTGGGATTTTCCATGGTCCCAATGTTACACTCCTCTATTTCTGCATTGATGGGTTGCATCTTTGGTTTTTTAGAGAGATCATTTGAATCAAAGATGTCTTCTAAAGGAGCAAGACCTGTAGGCAAGAAATTGTCTTTTAACTGAATTACTTCTATTTCTTCCTCATTAATTTCATCTAGATCTGCTATCTTTAGTTTCTGCAAATTGGCAGGGTCAAAGGTTGTAAGATGTAATATCCTATCTGCTGTTTCAGATGATATACTAGTGTTTAGTTCATCATTTTGGTTTTGATCCTCCTTAATGCTTGTGTCAATGTTTAAGTTTGAGAATTCCTCCTTCATGGTTAAAAAATTATTTATCTGAGTATCATTCTCAAATACTTGCCAATTATTTACATTGTTTGGAACAGAGGGTCTGTGTTTGATTTCAGCAGTGAATTGGTGGTTAGGCCCAAAAGGAAGCTTACAGGTACTTGCAAAGGTTGCCAGACTGTGAGCATGCAAGTTGTGGTTCCTAGGTATTTTGGTGCGCTGATATTCTAGGAAGTTGTTGAGCAAGTCCGTTACAGCCAACCTATAAGACCTCAGCCTGAGATCATTTGTAACAAAGTTTCCCTTTATCTGTTGGATAATGAGGTCTGAATCCCCCAATATGGAGACTTTGGTCACTCCTAGATTCTTTATCAGTTTGAGACCTAGTAGGAGGGCTTCATATTCTGCCATGTTATTTGTGCATTTGAAGTTAAGCCTATAGGCATGACCTAGAGCATGGTCATTTTGAGTATTGTGTATCCATACCCCTGCTCCTGATCCAAGCTTATTTATTGACCCATCAAATTCTAAATACCACCAGGTTTCTTGGTCAGTATTGGTCTCAATTGATTTACAGACCTGTTCAGTCTCAATTGATTTACAGATTTGTTCAGTCTCAAATGATTTGTACATTTGTTTAGTGGGAAAGTCTAGCTTTGGTAATTCTTGTGACTTGTCAGCGGGCTCTTCTATTTTAACGAGATCAGTGATCTGTTGTTCAGCAATAATGGATAGTTCATTGACATGCCTGGTTTCCTTTGTCTCCAGGAGCTTGAGCTCATTTTTGGGGCACATATCAGCATTGTATAGTATGAAGGAGTCCATATCTGAATGGATGGAGTAGATTGGGAAATTTTGAGGTCTATCTTGGCTGCTGACCACATATTTCATGAGTTTCTCTCTGCACAATCTCTTTGGATGGCCAAAGACTGAAATTGTGGCATATGACATGTCTAGTTGCAAAGATCCTTGGAGTTTGGCACCCCAAGATCTTGATAGGAGCATACCATATTTAGGTGGAATGTCTGCCACTACTACAACCATCAGAATTGTTTTTGCTGGATATTGGATTAGGGACACACAGAGGTCCTTGATCAGGCCTAAGCATCTAACCTGGCTGGAATCAAATGAAGATAAATCTTGATAGGGTCTGGTCATGTCTAGACCAAGTTTCTCCATTATTGATTTAGGCATTAGGTTATGAGAGGCCCCTGAGTCAAACATGGCATTGTGTAATACTTTGTCATGAATGTTTAGGCTTACATAGAATGGAATAGTTCCTCCATCCCCTGATTTGCTATTGACTTCTAAGCCAAAAATCAGTTCTGGTTGGTCATCCAGAATGTTGACTGCATCCATATTTTCTGGTACTTACAATGATTTATTAATTTGTTGTCTGAAGACCTCATGTTTGGCTAGTTCAGACAGAGGGATTGCAATTTACAGTTTTCCAATTTCTGTTTCAAGATTGAAGGGTTTTTCCATCTGAACTTTTATATTATAAGCAGCAAATTTTTCCTTTTCTGCTGAATTTTCGGTGAGCATGTCCTGCATAGGCATATTGTTTTGGGATAAGTTTGGGTTGGTTGTGTTTTCCATAGGTTTGCCCAAAATATCTGTTGGAAGAAGGGGTTTGGATGTAGGTTTTACTGGAGGCTGTATATCAGATACATCTTCCACTGTAACCTCTTTTTGGAGTTTTTTATCTGAGGACTCTTTTAAGACAGCTTTGTCATTGGATTTCTTGGGCTGTTTGTTGTTTGCTTATTTGGTATTCTCAGGTACATCTATGGTTCTACTTCTTAGTTTGTACTGTTTGTGTACTTCATAGACTGCTGTGTCATACCCTTCTCTGAAATCAAATGACTCACCTGATTTTGCCTGGAATTGTTTGTAATCTTGTGCTTGTTGACAATATTGGGTTTGTTGATCATCTTGTGTCAAGAATACTTGTTCTTCACCATCCAAACCCATTAAGTTGATGTGGGGATCCTCTATTTGTTCACTAGTGGTTGAGGCCTCTACATAATTTTCTTGAAATGGACGTCTGATGTTCTGATTAGGACTAGTTCTCCCAGCATTTGGGTTTTGGTTTTTCCTAAAATTTGGATTCCTAGTAGTGTTGCTGTTTGTCCTTCCCAAGAGGACTTTCTCTCCATGGTCTCAAACTCTATCTCCCAACCTCTCCATACCCTTCATGATTGCATCTAGCTTTTGATCAAAGGTTGAGGGTTCTTCTTTGAAATTTATTCTCCTCTCATTTTTTGCTCTGGTTCTCTTGGCGATCAGGTTTGCCTCTACACTTACAGCTATATTTTGCATCTCTGCAAGACTTGGAGGTGCTCTTTCTCTTAATTGATATGCCATGTCTGGGTCAAATCCATCAGGAAATTTGATCAAGGCTAGGTCAGGAGAAGGTCTCAAGTTTTGAGGGATAGCATTATATACATTGTTGAACCTAGTACAGTAGTCTTGAACTGTCTCTTGTGGGCCCCTCTTTAGATTATCATACTCTGTCAGTATGTGAAGGGGGTCTTTCTTCTTTTCCCACCTGTTTAAAAAACTTAGGTATAAGGCATCAGGATTGACTATAGAATTTGCAGCCAGAGACCTGAACCAATCCCTTACATGCCCTGTCAAACTTTGCACAAACATTTTCATTCTTACGTCTTCATCATCAATCTCATAGTTCTCAAAATAGTCCTGCATCCTCTTCGTGTGTTGCTGGGCAGTATAAGTGCCAGTCCCATCAAAGTAAGTGATTTTCCCTTGATAGTCTTGGGGCATTTCCCCTGGGTTTGCAGGCAGGACTAAAGGAGCATATCTAGCCATATTGGCAGGGATAAAAGGGGCACCAAGAAGGAGTGGGATAGCTGGGACAACAGAGATAACAGGAGTGAGGTGTGTAGGGGATGGGGGAGTGGGGGAGCTACCTTGGGAGGTGGATGAAGAGCTAGGATATGCTGGGGTGGGGTGAGGATGAACTGATGGTTTGACAGGAGTGGGAATATAGCTCTGCTGATTTGGCTCAGTATCTGAATTTGAGAGCTCCCTTAGTTGTTCTTGTTTCTTATATATTTTGGGGATTAAATTGGGGTTTTCAAAGATAGTGGGGGGATTAGGGTCAGGATTGGACCTAGTGAAACGAGATTTCTTCTTTGGAGGCAGCTTCTGAGTTTTCTTTCCTTAACACCCTATGAGAGGACTTTTAAACAGGAAGCTCATTTCTTTTTACTTGGTATTTGACATAATTCCCCAGTGGAGTCGCCATTGATGTTAACACTCAGGTTGTTCCCTGCTTCCTAAAGGGAATATGATCGAGGTAACCACTGACCAATCTTGTAGTTACAGGTCCTAGCCTACCTGCAACCAGAGAGGGCTCTCTCTTTATAATTTAGCTTTGTTTGATGAGTGTTTTAGGCTAGTTATGATGCACTGTTTGTTTTGAATTTGGTGGGTTGATGAATTCATATAGAACTGAGGTATAGATTTACAGGACAGTTTGTTCCATTGGGCAATGGAGTTGAGGTATTCGTGCTTTTGAAAGTGGATTTGTAAAGACAGAGTGTTGCTGCAGAGCAAGTTAGGGATGTGTGAAACAATTTATCAGATTTGTTGGTGAAATTGGGGAATTAGTGAGTGAAAGGTAGTTAAGAATCTTTCACTATGCTAATGAAGAAACATGAAAGTATTGCTTAAGAGCAGTTAAGAATTCTTAAATAGTATTCACCATGTTAGGATAAGTTTAGACATGAGCAATTAAGAATTCATATCCATGGCTAATCCAACAGAAAACATATTTAGAAATAGAGATTGAGCATAGGGTGTTTGAAACAAATCCTGGGCTATTCTTTTTCTCTACTTACTAAGATTATGAAAACATAGGAGTTATGGAATAAACAGGAAACACATACACAGTTAAGAGAAACTTATTGATTCAGCAAATGACACAGGAATTCTGCAACAAAACAGAGCTTTACATATCCATCTTCAGACAGGTTGGAACCAGAAATCTTCATCAGCAATTTTTATTATCAAAAAGTCTTCAGTATACCACAGAGCTCTTCAGAAAGAATTGTATTACAACCGACCCTCAATGCGTTATCTGAGGGGATATATATACAAAAATAGGGTATAAAATATCTTAGTAGAAAGTTATGGTGCAATAAATTGCACCACCAACTCTCTTACAAAAAGTAATTGACAACATAAATATAGCTTTTAATGCTGAGGTAGCCGACATTCTTCTGTCAGATAGATTTGACTTTATGGCTCTGGAAAGTAGGCCGTAGCAGTGCTTTTAATCCTGCGTTAATTTTAGCCTACTATTTGGGTGCATTGTTGAGTCATCTGTATGCTGCTTGCTGTACCTGTATGCTAATCTGCCTGCTAACCTGTCTGCTGATCTGCCTGCTGACCTGTCTGCTGATCTAGCTGTAGTAGGTGCTGGAGCAGTAGGAGGGGCTGCTGTTGCTTGTGTTGGAGGGGCAGGTTCAAGGTTTGTTGAAGTTTGAGGGGGCTGGGAGGCTGATTCCCCTTGCTTGTCCTATATAGCTTTCTCTAACTCTGCCTCCATTTGTAGTATCCTTTGGTCCATGACTAGGAGCAGCTCCATAGCATTATCCACCTGTTTTTCTTGTGCAATCTCTGTTGTGTCAGGATGGATGGTAGGAGGCAATTTTGCCTGTTTCCTCAATGTAGCTATATCATCCTCTTTTTTCTTCATAAGGGCTCTAACACCCTTCGGGTCTTTTGGGTCATGTCCCAAATCAATAATTATGTCCTCCAAAGTCTTTATTCTGTTGTCTTTCGCGGAGGAGGACAACCTCTTCGAATCAAGCTATCTGTTTGTGTGCTTTAGGGATTCTTTTAGCTAATGGGCCAGCATTGCCCTGTCAGCAAGTGTTGCATACACCATCTCCCCAGTCTATTTGTGCAGCTCAATTTGATCCATGGGGTGTATGTCTTTAGCAAAGACCTCTAGATTTGTCCTGTAATAATCTGCTGTGGTCTTTGGATGTGTGACTTTGGGCTTTAGATGAGTGAAGATTATCTTTTCTTCCTTTAGATCAAAGGCAGCCATCAATCTTTGCTTTTTGGTTGGGGTTGTATTCAGGAATTGCTCATAGAGTTGCACCCTTAGCAAATCATTTTGTGCCTTGATCTCTTTGAAGCCCTCTTTAACTGTAGCTGGCTTTTTTTCCTGTTGTCTGGAGGAGGACACCTCCATAGTATGGCGTTGGGCCTGTTCTAGCTAAAATGATCTAGTGGCCGTCTATTGGCTCGTTTGTTTTTCTTTGCTTTGGCTTTCTGCCAGCTCTTCACTTATGTCTCCTTCTTCTGCTTCAGGGTTTGCCCTCAGCCTCTTGGCCTCTGGTTGCTGTGATGACCCTGTTGGAGGTGTGATTTCTTCTCTGTCTCTCTTTTTCCCTCTCTCATCATTGAGAGGAGTCTGCAAAACTGGGTTTTGAATTTGTTCAGTTTGTTGGAGAGGGGCCTGTCCTGATTGCTGGTCCTTTGAAGTACTAGGCTGCCTTGTTTCTACCTCTTGTTGTTCATCCATCTTTTCCTTTCCTTTTGTTGTGGTTGTTGTTGCTGGAGCCTGCTGGATGTCCTGTGTAGCTGGGGCAGTAGAGGTGCCTTCTCCTGCTTGGACTGGTTGCTTGAACAAGACCTGTTGACAAGAGTCTAAGTCAAGAGTTTTTTCCAAGTCTGTTACATTCTGCTCCATTATTTCTTCCTGAGTCAATTCCTCTACTATTGATTCAGGCACCCATTCATCTTGATTAGCAAATTGTTGTACTTGAGGGAGTGGGCAATGCTTATAGGCTGGCAGCCTATATTTAACTCTCCTGGCACTGATGAAACCTTCAGGGTCATAAGGGACCCATCAGAAGCTTCTCTTGAGTTTGAGCTGTTGTCCTAGTATTTGGTCAGCTTCTTGCCAACCATCTTTTTTGTTCATGGTAAATTAGGTGGTCTCTGAATTTTAGGTTGGCTTTCTTCTTGGCACTGTGGAAGTGTGTCAGATCAGAGTTTATAAGTTGTCTATAGTATTCCAGGGCAAACAGCCTCATAGGCACATATATTGGGAGCCTGTAGGGACAGAGCTCACAACCGTAGATTCTGATGACTGTGTGATTTTGGTACAAGTACCAATCACCTATCTTGTAACTCCTGGATAGTTGCAAGATTTTCTGCATATCTTTGGACAATCTGATAGGAGGGGTCCTCTTTAAGAGGCATGTGACTGGATACACAAACTGGTCAATAAATTCACAGTATGAGTAGGGAGAATTCTGGACTTGGTGGAAGACTAAAGACCAGAAGATGACAGACCTCCTTTCTCCCTGTGAGTCTAACTTCTTGATTGGGCACTGGAAGCAATCTATTTGATAGTACAAGAATAGGTGATAGATGTATGAGGAGTACTTAAATATTGCCTCCCTCTTCAGTCTTGACAATTGATCATGTATCTTATTGGCAATATATTTGGCATAATTGTACTTCATAGCAGGGGGCTTCACAAGGCTATATGCAGACAGCATGACCAGCACAGTTTGATCAACATGCTCATTTGTAGTGAATCCCAGCACAGAGGTTAGCATATCTACCAGCAGTGTTCCAACCTCATTGAAATCTGCATAAGAAAAAGGAGGTGGCCCAGAAGGTTGGCAGTCTGCCTTCATGAATTTCCTGGCTATTGCAGCAATGTCTGTGCTAGAGAGCTTAGAGCCCTCATCTAGCAAGTAGTTAATGGAGAAGGGGTATAGCAGCTGGGTCTGCTTTTAGTTCAGCATTTGGTTGATGGAATCTGGTGTTATATAAAAGAGGATGCTCCCAGATGGAGACTTTACAGCTCTGAGTTTCTGGTCATAGTTTTCTGCACAGATGTGGATGACTTTAGGGAAAATGTTCACAGAAGGCAGGAAGTAGGTGGGCAGATTGGATTCCCAGATGCCATACAGGTCACTGTTGTCCAAGTGACTGTTTCTTAGCTGGCAATATGTTTGTAAGTGATTCCTCTCTGCCACAAAGTCTGTAATGAGGGCATCACTGTCCACTAGTGGCATAGCTTCCAATTCTTTGTTAGGTGGATTTATAGGAGCTACATCCAGAGCAGCTGGAGTGGCCATTGTCTGGTTTTAGCTGGATGTTTACTGGATTTCAAGCTTGATATAAATGCTGAGGATTTGATTGCTAGTCTCTGTTTGCAGTGTGGAGTGTTGCAGTGCAAGGAGGCTGTTACAGGCTTAATGAATCTGTGGGGCACTCTGTTTTGAAGAAGCAGAGTGTGTTGAGCTAATTAGCTGGTTATTTGTAGGGAATTTCTTTAGCAGGGGTGAGGGAACTTGCTAAATCAGTTTTCTAGCCGGTAGCTCGGCTCCTTCAATTGCTTTTGTGGTAAAATTGTGAATTTTACGGAGGGGCACGGGTTTCTTCAAGATTTTTTTGTCGCGCAGGGGTTTCAGTGGCTTCTTAAGTAGATTTCAGTGGTGAATTTATCAATGTGGAGCTTTTGACAGAGTTTTTATGCAGGAAAGTAGGATAGAAAAGGAGAACAGTGGGTAAAAGAGGACGTCTGTGGCAAATACCTGGTTTTTATGGCGTGGGAGTCATTTGCACCGATCGAATTGCAGGAATTGCAGGTACTTGGGTTGATAATGGAGGCGGAAGGAACTTTGGTGGGTGGCTTTTCAGTTTTGACCATTGTATGTTGATTTTCGCATGTAGAGGAGCTCCGGAACTCGTAAAAAACAATGTGAAATAACGATTAATTCTCGCCTTTTTATGCATTTTTGGCATATTGGTGCCTTTTTGGTGATGATGTCATCATGTACCCGGGTACGGATGGTGACGTGGCAACTGACGTGGGTGCCCAGGTGGCAGTGACACGATGGCAGGGTGGACAGGGTGATGGGTGACCTGGGTGCGACGTGGTGGCATGGTGGCGGCAAGGATGGGTGACGTCACGCTGACGGGGGCGTGACATCAACGCGGGGGGAAGGTGGTAAGCGGTCTCCCCGGAAGGGCTTAGGGCGGTAAGCGGTAAGGAGGGGGGGGGGGGGCAAGCGCAACACCGCGGGCTGCTTGACGCGTGGCGGGGGTACGGCGGTAATACCGCCCATCCCCGGGACGCAAAAGGTCGGGCGGGTTGCGTACAGGATTGACCGCCCACTGTTGGATGGGCGGGGTGGCAGATCGTGCAGCGAGCGGCGATTGTGACATGACGCCGTGTTAAATGCAGTGGGGACCCACCCTAATAAATTAATTAATTTAATTAAAATCGGGCGCGGGGGTTAGAAACTTTAGGATTTTGGGTTTTAGTGGTTAGGAGCACCATTTTATTTAAATGTTTTTATTTAAAACTTTATAATAAAATGGGTTTAGGGCGGAGGAAAGGGGTACATGGGTAAATGAGGGCGGGGTTGTAGATTTTTGGGTTTTAACCATAGCTTTTTGAAAAGAAACCATAGTTTAGGGACAAAGGGGTTAATACCAACCCCAGATAGGTTAATATTTCCCAGGGAAGGGTTATATAGCTATAATGCTAGGGGGAGGGCTTTTATAGATATTTTTTGGGAAATTTTCATAGATTCTAATAGAATTAGGGAAAATGGGGGAGTTAGGGGGCTAAATAATGCATTAGTGATTAATATGGCTTTGTGAGGTAAATGAAGGGGTAAAGCTAAGTTCTAATAGGTAAAACTTAACTTAGGATTTTGAGGATAAATGAAATGATGAAAAAGATGTTTTACACAAAAAATGTGGCTTCTTTTCATGTTTGAACTTCATGGCTTTGACCAAGTAGTTTGTCATGAGATGAAGTGGAACTAGACACCTGAGCAGATCTCAAGGCCCTTGGGAGTGTTAGTAAAATGAAGTTTGGGGGAAAATGGGGAAGTTAGACATGATTCCAATGCTTGTCCTCTACTCTTTTCTTTTGAGGCCAATACCCTGAGTGGCATAAGTTTTTGCACTTAATAAGCCAATTGGTGATGGCCCTCATTTCTACAACCTTGCACTACTTACCCATCCTAGTAATACTACCATTTTTTCTTCACTTAAAGTGGGTGCACTTGAATTAGCAGACCCTGATTGTCCTCTTTTTCTTCTGACTGGCCTCCTATCTAAAACCTACCCTTATTTCTTCCAAGGCCCCAGATTAAGCAGTTGGGCACCTTTGTTTCTCTACCTAGCTAGTCATCTGCCAAGCTTGAGCTGTTTGGTCAGGGAACATTCTCTATTCTGCAGCAAGAAATTTAACCATGACATGGTCCAGTTTAGATTTTTGGGCCATCCATCAAGTGTGATTAGCAGCAGTATTTGCAGAGCATGATATTGCCCAAAAGCTAGTAGTGGCATTTTGACTGGCCACTTTCCTGGTCTTTAGTTTGGGGTTCATTTTCACTTTTCTCTTGACCACTTGATTTTCTTGTCTTTTGATTATTCTTTTAAGGCATACCCTCTTTTCACTTTTTAATTTTTATAGCATGTACACAAAATATGGAACCTTTGCAGCCTGCAATGATGAACATATTTAGCCCTTCCACTGTCAATCATGAAAGATGAAACCTATTGGTATAGGAACCTAACAGTGGCTCCACTTGGGGATGGATTTTCCTGGTGGAAAGCCAAGAACAACAGGTCAGATGGCCTTATTTTCTTCTTCTCACTGTATTGAATTTTCTCCAGTATTGCCACCTTTGATCCGCAGCCAGTGAGATGGTATGCAGTGTCTCATGATCTCTTTAGAGCAAGAATTAACATTTCAGGACTTGCTAATATGTATCACTGCCTATCATTGGTTTTGCGTTCTGAAGACCTTGCTCACTTCTGTTCACTTGAGCTTTTTCAAGTATCTATGTCATTTTGATATGGTTCTGCTGATCATTCTTCAAAATCTGTTGTAGTTGCTCTTCTAAAAAAAGAAAAAATGCTTGAAAATATAGACATTTATGTACAATATGGGGCTATCCTATGCTCATGTATCATAGGAGTGCTTGAGAATTCTCCCATTCACTGGGCCTTCATCACTGTTTGACTCATCTAGACTCTTGAGAAAGAAGGTATTGTTACCTTGCACAGCTTGAATTACAAATGGCCCTTTCCA
>APFE030630216.1:0-28321 GCA_000404065.3 Pinus taeda | reverse complement strand
GGTGCTTGTCGTAGTACACGAAATATTTCTTCCGCAGCTTGGGTTATTTATTCGCCCTCTGACGAGTTGGTATCTATGCATGGGGTAAGCCTCGGTCAAACAACGAACAAAATTGCAGAGTATAGTGCAGTGATTGAGTTATTATCTGAATCTATTTCATTTGGGATTCGGAGTTTGATAGTGAGGTTAGATTCTGAACTCTTTGTATTACAACTTAATAGAGTATATTCCATTAGAAATCCAGTGTTATTGAGATTATTTTTTAGAGTGCATCTCTTGAACGTGAATTTGACTATATTCAATATCAACATATTCCAAGATCTTTAAATGCATTAGCAGATGCAATTGCTTCTCGAATGTTAAGTAGACATTTGCAATAGTCATACAAGTAAATTTGAAAACATTCCATAACATGTTTAACAAGATAAGTCGGTAATAGTGATATAGTATAATATAGGAGTGTGTCAAAATATACATCGTCCTCGCTCATAGGTTAAAAAACACCTTATGATCGGCAAAAATGATAAGTACAAAAAGAAAAAATTTCATATGTGTCTACAATAGGCGATCATCCCATCACTGGTGATGATCTCGATAAGAAACCACTACACGGGCCACTTTACAAAGGAACCTCCAAAAAGGTCCTGGGACCCCAATCACATAGCGCTGAAGTCGACGTGGAATGTCATCTATGCTGGTCTCTGGAATGTCTCCTGTCAAGCGCTCTAGATGGCTCTCCAATTCGGCCAAAGTCTCTGTTGATTCGTCTTGTGGGGTTGGTCCCGCTGCAGCTGGTTGTTTCCTCTCGTAAGGCTGGAGAGCGGCTGGTCGCTGTGGGCTTACATCTGCATTTGAAACTCTTACTATCAATTTTGGGACGAGATAAAAACAAAAAAAAAAAAATAGGAAAAATGTGGAAAATGATTTTACCTGACTCATCCCATTGCTCTCCTGGTGGAAGAGCCATGTCTGGGTCACCACGAAAATCTACCCCAGCATAAGGAAAGTCCTGAATAGCAAAAACCTGGTTTTCCAACCATTGGAAATACTCAAGTTTGAATCGAATGAGCTATGTCCCCTCATCAGAATGACGGGCCATAACTGCAACCCATCGCATCAGTTTGGGCTCTCGAGGAAGTCCAACTCCAACAGTGAGGTGTTGTGGGACCCTCTCCAGACCAAAGCTCACAACTAAAGCACCATATCCAAAGGTCTTCAGTTGTCCGTTCTTGGCCCTAGTCAGTTGGCCTTTTACGTTAGCCAACACAGCATCACACCAATTGAAAATGGTGCCTTGAAAGCAGTCAGCTGCCATCTGCATCTGGGATCCAATGGCTACATGTAGTGTTGCACTCCCGCAAAGTCTGGTAACTATAAACATAATCACCATGAGTTCAGGACAGGATATGGTTTTGATATCTATCCCTTTGTCTCTGGTCTGGACATTGCAGTACTCTAGCCGGAGGCTATCGACAGACTAGCCACTTGCCCTAGCCTCGAATAGAGTGAAATGTTCACCTCTCTTAGGCAAACCAGTCAAAAAACATATGTCTTTCGGCTCTATTTCGAGCTAGTGACCACCAATGAAGAAGCACTGGTCCTGTATGCTCCATCTATCTACCGGCCACTGTAGAAAGTCCACCTGGGCCCTCATGCCAGGTATGGCCCAGAATTTGTACAAGCCGCATGCCTTCAATGCATCAATCGAAGGTTGATGATTTATCGCGGTGAGATCTACATCCTCATGCTACCGTTCTCGCCAATCAAGCATGATGTTTACCCTACATTCCGAAAAAAGGCGAATTAGAATATATAAAATTGAAATTTTTGGGTAAAATTTGAGTTTGGTAGGTTTTAAAAACCTTTGCGCGGGGTATGCACCCTCCCTGTTAGAGACAGTGCGTGGGGCCACACCTTGCCTTCACAGCAGGTGCGGACCCCTGACTTTTTTCCCACTGCAAAAAAGTCAGGGTACGCAGGTCCCCTGTGTTACACCTGCTGGCCCCCACGCACGGGTTTTTGACCTTAAAAATCTGTAAAAAATGAAATGAAACCCTAAAAAACAATTTGAAACAGATGAAATTGAAGAGTAGGATGATGTGGATTACCTGGAGGAGACGACGCTCAATTCCAACGGACAGGTTGTCCGCAATCTTCACGGGAAGTTTCTGACCAAAAGCCCTCTTTTCTCACCCAAATCTAAAATGGTAAAAATGAATTGACGAAAGCCCTTTTTATAAGCTTTTTGAATAAATAAATTGTAGATTTTTTTATGTTTCACTTTAGAAAGGTAACTTTTGCAGCATTTTTATCCATTTTAAACAGGTATGAGTAATGTTTGAGTTTTTTTTCAGGATAATGGATTTTCCAGGCGGAATCGGTCATTTTCGACGAAAAAAACATTAGATTCACCTTTAAGCTCTTTTCTGACTCCTAAAATATGAAAAGATTGCCGAGTTTTTCTTTTTAAACTCGTTAAAACGGAACTAAAAAGACGGTCCTCTTACAGCCCTTTTCTGACCGTAAAAACATGAAAAGATTGCTGGATTTTTGTCGTTTCAAATTCGATATTGGTCATAAACAACGTGTCATTGATCGCTTTTTTACTTTTTCGGATCAGAGACACTAATTACGAAAAGTACTCCTTGGTCATAAAGATCAAGCAGTTCTCTCAAGTATTATTTTGTACTTTTTCAGGCTTGGGAGACACAAACTTACGAAAAAGGTCAACCCTAGAGTCTTCTTATGTTTTTTCAGACTCTCTAAAATTGAAAAACGCCGAGTTTATCCTATACTGGACTCGTTAAAATTTAACATTAAAGGACCTGTTCCATTACAAATAGGAACGGACCACTCCTTCTTAGGGTTCGAATTTAAACTATGTTGGACTCATCCGAAAGATGAGCTTATAATCAAGCAAATGTTATCCTCAAGCTTGTAAAAAATAAAGAGGTACTTGCCAGAAATGGTGGGGGAAAAAGAGAGAAAAATGAGTCTGTTTGTCATACTTTGTACCACTCTTGAACACGACACTTTTATTCACCTGGGTTGGGAAATTTTTTGCCTAACAGTTGATCAAACCACATTGAAAGTCTTCAACCGATTTCTAGGTATTAACTTTGGGTCAATTGTCACCAAACCATCTGTTGTGTCGTTACGTGTTCAAGAGGTCAGTGCAAATAAGCCATTCATCTGCAAAATATCTATCATCCATTTTGACCATCCCTGAGTCAGTCCTTACAACTAAAATTTCTTCAAACTTGATCTATGATTTCGTGTTATGGGCTTGCCTATGACAGATTGCTTTCTATCGACTTCAGCTCTTTATCTAAAAAGATGATCTAGAAATTGTCAGTACCTTGGGATCTGCATGCCTCAATGGCAGGTTTCTTGCCTTCGATGATAGGTTGCATCATTGACCTTCGATCAAAGGATTCCGTGACATGTTCGACATCAACACATCTATTCACATCTCATGGATTGTATTGAGTACTTTGAGAGCCATTGACATTATTGGTGTTCTCTCAACTTTTAACAGTTTACATCATTGACTGGTAATCAAGTGGTTTCTACCATGTTCGACTTCAACACATTCATTCGCATGGATAGAATCGTACTATTTCGGGAAGTAGAAATGAAGACCCTAGATCTAGTTTCCACCATTCAGTTTGCGAGGAATTTTGTATTCATTATATTGTTGACTATTCATAAACAGATCGCTGCATCCATATTGTGTCTACATATGTCTATACTTGTGATGTATTACAAGATCATTCATATATCAGAGCAGTAGTTAGTTTTCTAGTCAATTTTGATCTGAGTATGGGAATGCCTACCTCAGCGATGATATGATCTCATATATATATTTTGCATTGAATGTTTTTACAGGTTCCAACCGGGCTCTCCACAAGATGATCCTCGAAATGATAAAGTACTTCACTCTTTCTTAATGATAAATGAAATCCTCATCTACTACAGACTTCGCACTTTAGGGGGCAATCTGTTACACAAAAATATCGTCACCATGACTATTTGCAGTCAGTATGGGTCTATCATCACTTATACTATCCTCCTAAGCAAGTCTCAGACCTTAGCTCTTCATGTCAAGCTTTGAAAATGAGAGAAAAACATTAAAAATCAATAAAACTTTTGTTCCGCACTTTCTCTCACTCTTACCTGCGGTCCCGCACCCTTTGTTCATGTTACCTACGGATCTGCCCGCTCTGTCTGTAAAGGGGTGGGTGCGGACCCCTGTGAAAGTCAAAAAGGCGCAAGTTTATTCTAAAAAACTCACTTTGGGTTAATTCTAGATGATTCTAGAAGGAATTTTGACGTGGATTTTTTGCTCCAAGAGGGTTCATGCATCCCAAAAGAGAAGGAACTAATCCCTTGATAAGAGGAACTATCCCTTTGAAGGAGGACCTAGTAACTTCCCTCCATTGCACTATAAATTAAGGCATTGGGCTGTTGCTGGGGAGGTTAGAAGCTGAACATTTTTAAGGGTAAATGCTGATGGAATTGAGACTTCCTAGTTAAGCTTGAAAGGAGAGATCACATACCTTTTGGCTTCATTGGAAAGTGAGTGAAGCTTGTCAAAGTAGAGGAGACTTCTTGCTAGACCTTGGGAGGAGCTTGGACAACATCAAGGCACAGGTTGTAAAGTTCTTCTTTGATTTGAATTAATACAATCAGATTCATTTTTCTCAACAAATTGTCTTATGTGGTTTGTTTCATAAATTCCTTGATCATTATGATGGATATGCTTTACGACATTGGGTTTTCAGGTGCTATTTAATTTGTTTGCTTGTTTGTGTTTGCAGACTTTCTACAAGGGAGCTCATTTGGATCAAAGGAGCGAGGCTTCCACAAACTTGCATTGGACCCAAGGTAGGCCTAAAACACTTGTTTGCCTTTGTTTTTAATTGAATATTTAGAGAAAGATAGTTTTTTATTGGCTTGCTTGTCACTAGATATCTTTAGAACTAGGAAGGTCGAGCTTGTCCGCAAAATTGACTCATTCCGTATGACACTATCCTTCCCTACTTGAAAAACAAAATCACTTTCAAGTATAATAATACTTCCAATGGAGACACGTGAACATCAAGATGACAAAAAAACTGATGTGTGGGCTTGAAATGTATGTTTTGACATGTACCTAAGTTTGAGTGATCAAATGCTTTGACTTTGATGATATCAAGCACGATTGAAGAAGAGAGTATTGTTGCACCTTGTTGATTTTTTGGAACCAAAAATCAATATAACTTTGATGCCCTTGTTTTGTTTGTTTATCTAGATCATTCTTCATGTCTTATTTTACCATGACCTTCAAACCTTCCTCTTTTTACAGATTTCTCTCTTGAATACACAGAGGATTTGATGGTAACCCTGAGGGAGCTTTCTCAATCTGCAATTTTGATCTTTGTTCTTCATCAAGTGTAGCCCATGGTTCTTTGGTCTTCTCTTTTCAATCTTCTTTTTTTGTAATGATCTTCCTGAGTTGAGATGAATACCATTGAGATCAAGAGGAGATATTTGGAAGTGTTGTACCTCAGCATTGTAAGTGGGCTGAGCTACTTCAATGTGTGGGTTTGGAAATGGTGGTACAAGTAGTTGAGTGGGAGTGTATAATTGAAATGGATGTGGTTGTGGCGGAGGTGAATGGTAGGGATAACATGGTGTTGGGTATGGAAGATATTGTGGATGGTTGCCATAAGTTCCTTGCCAACCTTGCTGCCAAGATTGGTTTTGGGGTTGAGGTGGCCAATGTTGCCAAGGAAAGGTTGCATTCAAATTATTTTGAAGTGGATATCCATAACCTTGAAATTGTGAATTAGGCTCTTACATCATACAAGGTTTACTAGGCTGCCATGGTCCTCTTGGAGCTATATAACATAGTTGCTTTGGTGATTGACTTGCTCCATTTTCCTCTTGGAAAACTTCCTTCAACCTTGGTAATGATGGACAATATTTAACATTATGTGATTCTACATGGACAATACAAATATAAAAATCTTCTTTTTCTTCATCTTGGATTCTTAACATTTCTACTTGTTCACTTAGATTGCTAAGAATTTCCGTTTTAAAGTTATCAAATAAATTTCCAAGTTTAGACTAAGTTACTGATCTTGATGTTGATTGAATTGCTATTGCCCTTCCTCTTGATATGTGTTTACATGTCTCACAAATTTCTTCAAATGATAATTTGTATACATCACCTCTACTCATGAGATTAAGGAGGTTAATCGATTCATCTGTAATTGTTCTAAGTAAGAGAGTTTTTAGTGTGTCTCATCCTCTCTTTGGTTCATTATAAAGTTTCTTCTTTAAGATCATGATCTTTATATTTTTCTAAAAATATGTTTTGCAGATCATTCCATGATCTTATTGCATTAGTCCCTAAACTCATGAACCATTTAAGATTTCTATCCTTCAATGTTGCAAGAAACAATTTGAGTTTTCGAATTTTTAATAAATATAACATCTACAAACAATTTCAAATTCAAAGAGAAAAGTTTCCAGATCCTCTAACCTTAGACCATGAAATTTTGGAACAAAAGATGGAAGAATGTTCTTCATGTGTACACTACCATCGGTATCTTGAATGGGAAATCCGAGAAGATCTTCCTCATTGTCATTATCTCCATCCATTTATTCTATATTCTTTGCCATCTCTTCTTCTTCTACCTGCTGAAGTGGATGTTGATGTGGCTCTTACTACACCATGTGATCAAATGAGGGGGTTGGGTTGGTGTTGGAGATTTTTTGTTTTTATGATTGAATGAAAACACTAATACAATGCACTTTTCTATTTTTGAAATGAAATATGCCTAATGCAATTTTTTTTTATGTTTTTGAAAAAGGTAAAAAGAAATGAATCAACTAGAGAAGAAAACAATGCATACTTTGACACCTCCCCGACAACGACGCCAAAAAGTGATGAACCTCAATATTGCAATAATAACGCTGCAACTCCCAAGGCTACTGACTTTAATTATAAATCTAGGGTTCGTACAAACTTAAGAGCTATTGGCACCATATGTGCAGCATAAAATGTGTCCTTCCTTTGCTGTCATGATGTAATGGAGTGCATGTACTGAAATCAAAGCCTAAACTAATTGCAGAAAATGAATTGAAATGGAAACCCTAACCTATTGCAAGAAATAAAATACAAGTAAAGAAGCATACTCTAATTACATAAGGATCATGAACTAAATGTAAAATAAACCTAACTTAACTCTATTTATCACATGTGATGATTTAAACTAACTAAGCATGGAATCTAATCTAGAGAGTGCTAATTGTTGTGTGCATGAATAAATATAAAATAACTTTTTCCTTTTTATATTTTTGCTTGAAAAATGTAAATGTTAATATTGCTTGGTTATTTGGCAGAGAAGGGTATGGAGGAAAAGGAGGACAATGGTTCAGATGAATTGGAGGGAAAGTAGGGACCTAATCTAGGCTTCTAGTGATGATTTTTCTTAATTTGGGCCCATAAATAGGTCACTAAAGGATGTCTACAGGAAGTACTGGTTCCTACAAGATGTCTACAAGATCCCTTATGTTATTACAAAAAACATGTTGAAAGCTTAGGAAGTGGTCTAGAAGGTGGAATGGAGCTTGGGAAAGGTGAATAATGGATGAATAAGGCATGGGGGTGGTGGACACTACCCATAACTCAAGCAAGGGCTCCAAGATGGGTAGATATGTTCAATGGAAATGACAATTTTTTATTTGGCGACATGGGTGGATGAGGCTTAGATGAGGTCAAAGAGATGACGTATTCCTGCAATGTAAAAGATCCTACAATAATACACATTAGTTTCTGCATTTATCCATAAATTCATCTATACATGGGAAATATTTATTAAATAACGAAAAATTACTTAGTCTAAAAATTAGAAATTTGAGAACTAGTGAGCTAGTATATCTATAAAATGCCTAACCTAATCAAGTGAAAATGCAATGGGGTTAATTTTTTTATTAAATGGAATGTTTTTTTGATCAAATGCAAGTGGAACCAACTCGATTGAAGCTCTTTATCATTTTCTAAAAAATAGTAGAAATTCACTATTCTTTGCTAAAAAGGCGTTTCAGAAATCTAGATTTGGGAATAAGAAGACAAATCCAAGTAGCTCAATGATTACTATGACCATACAAAGATTTTTCAATGATGAAATGATGTTTGTGCTCCTGCGAAAGAACTCACATCAACCATTTAACTCAATCTTACAGCAAGAAATCATTAATACTAAATGCAGAAAAAGAAAGAAATAAGAACAAGAGATGCATGTGAATAAAAAGTGAAAAGAAGAAAAAAAAATGATACAAAATGACTCTGAGGCTCCTGCTATGGCCAAGCCCATGGAAAATTAGAGACGTATGGAGGAGAACAAGATTTAGAAGCTAAACATGACACCAATATTCATTATTTTCATCAATACAATTACATCCCTGCAAGAAAATACAATGGAGCTGTAGAGATACAAGTTCTCTCCACAACAAGACTAATAAAAATCTCTCCTTAGAGGAAAACTCAACTTGGTACTTATACAAAATGATTAGAATCATTCCCCATTTAAGGAGAAGGCTTTCACCACCAAAATTATTTGATTAGTGGATCTAGTTCCCAATACTAAGAATTTGCATTAAATGACAGGGAACATATTCCTAGATTTTCTCAATCATTGGAGTTCCACACTCTGTGCCATAATTCCATAATATATTGTTAATTTATTATTTAATATTGATCCCGCTGTAGTAGGGAGCAGGTCCCTAAATTATCTTCCCCTCCAAATCTTTATAATCTACCCAATATTCTCATAATATTCCACAAAAATAAATAATATTAGGCACAAATATGAAATTATTCATAAACCTTCCTAATGAATATATTAAAGTTAAAAATACATTATCTAATGCAAAAAGAGAGGTTTAATGTGTTGAAGTATGGTCATAAGCCTTAATTTATTTTTAATTTAGAGACATGAGCCTTAATTTATGTCTAATTTAGAGGCCGAGCATACCCCCCGGTTGAAGTGTTGTTCATCCTCTGAGAAACTTAGTGACCTCATTGTGCCTCATTCATGGCCCTGGTGGCCTCTCGCTTGTGCATTCCTCGGTTATTTCTATTAAGAATCCTAGATGTAAGTTTTGCAAGGACAAGCCCAAAAATCTATTTGTGCATAGAAAAATCAATGTTTCTTGAGACTATTAGCTTGCCTTATTTCCCTTATTCAAGATGGGTTCTTGAATATTTTTTAGTCTGGCAAGGTATTCCACATCCTTATCAAGCTTATGCTACCTTGTTCCACCATTTGGACACCTCTAAAACCTTCAAAATGTCTTTAGATGAGAACTAGGACATATTGTAGTAATTCTTGTCAAAACTACAGGAAACTCGTTTTGAGCATAAATGATGGTTTGAGGTTAGGGAAGGTCCTTGACTTCCATGCCTTTCTCCCATTTCCATAACATATTTTAGGCCTTGGAAAAAATCTAGAAAGAGATTAGAGACCTCTTGGAAAGCCTCTTTTTATCACTGCAGTTTGAGTTCTGTTTTGATAATGAATGCCACATTTCCTTTTGTTGCCTTATTCTTCTCTCTTGTGGCCTAGATGATTGCCTAATGACCTTGGAGTTCTCTATTTTGATTAGGTCTCTTTTAAGCACTGTCTCTTTTTTTTTAGCACCATTTTTTCATTTCTTCCTTCTTGTAGCAACATTATGTCTTTCTGTAGTATCCATTCCTTCTCTTTCAAAGTCTTCGTAGTGATGAGAACTGATGTAGAGGGTTTGGAGGATGATACCAGGGCTTAGAGGGAGTAGTTTAGGTTTGTAAAAATGGAGAGGATGCTTTGTTTATTCTTTTCAAGAAATTTAGGGTGAGATAGTGTAGGGTTTGTTCTTGAAATTATGAAATGGGATGGATGAATGATGGATAGATAGTGAATATAAAGTGGATGGAGGGCTTGGAGTGTTGTGGTGACTTGGCCTTTGTAAAAATTTCTTCTTTTAACTGTTGTCCTCATTCCTTGAAATCATCACCCTTTATAATTTGACTTTTCAACATTGCATGAGTGAAGGAGTGAGCTGCAATTAACTAGGTGAAGGCAGCTGAGACTGCTAACCCATCCTTAGCTTATAAAACCTCAAGAGAATAGGTCAAGAATATTGCATACCTATATCTACCTGATGGTTGTTGGAGAGACATGCATGCAACTACTGAGTTGAATTTGATGTGTTGCTAGTGACTCAGGTACATCTTCTTGACTTCCTTTTTCTTTCTTATTGATATTATTACGCTAATAGGTTGTCTTCTTGTTCATGTGCAAGTGTTGGGGGACCTATATCAACCTTCTCTAAATAATACCCGACCTTTTGACCTATTTCTACATCATATTGCCTCTTGTAGCTTTTTCTCAGCCTGTAGTAATTCAGAACTTCATGTAGTAATTCAGGACAGCGTCTTGTAGTAGACTTGTTTTGTCCATATCTCCCAAATAGTAGAATGAATTGACTTGAACATTTCTGAGCATGTTTTCATCATCATTATGCACCTCTCCATAAAAAAATCTTGGCCAATGGATGCACGAATCTAGAGAAAAACTAAAAATGGCTGAAGGTGATGGAGATCAATTTCCTGGAAATCGTGCAATGGAGTTTTCTGAAATTTCCTGCGCATGTTACCATCATCCATATGCATCTCGCCATGAAAGATATTTTTAAATAGATGCATTGACATCGAGAAAATTCAAAAATTGTTGTAGGTGATGGAGGTCGATTTCTTGGAAACCGTGTACTAAAATTTGTTGAAATTGCTTGAGCATGTTACCATCATGCATATGCATCTCCCCATTAAACAACTTGTCAAATGGATGCATGGTTTTCAAGTTATGGCAAAAATAAATTTATTCTCTATCATTTTTGTTTCATGTATTAAAACAAAGCATTCTTGTAGTTTTATAGGATAGCAAACAAACTGAATGGGAAAGCTTGAGAATGATGGGTGGATGGTGGAAATAGATGAGGATGATGGATTGACATGGCCTTGGCCTTGTTGTAGCATTTGATCAAAAGAGGAGAAAGTGAAAATTTGACTTCTTTTTACTAGACTTGACCAATTTTTTCTTTTGGTACCAACTTGTTTTTGTTGCTTGCAGATGTTCGAGAGTACATACATTCATCAGAGAGATACACGGGACAAAGATTTACTATTTTTTTTTTTTTCTAGGCCTACTAGCCATCTCAAGGAATTTTTCAACCAGTGAGCAAATCTGAGGCACCTCAAAGGAGGTTTTCACTTGAAATTTTTATTTTTTCTCTTCTTTTTCATTTTTTTCTACCCTACCCTACTTGAAAAGAAAAATCACTTTCAAGTATAATAATACTTCCAATGGAGCCATATGCACATCAAGATGACAAAAAAATTGGTGTGTAGGCTTGAAATGTATGTTTTGACATGTAGCTGAATTTGAATGATCAAATGCTTTGACTTTGATGATATAAAGCACAATTGAAGAAGAGAGTATTGTTGCACCTTATTGATTTTCTGAAATCAAATCCCAATATAACTTTGATGTCCTTGGTTTTCTTGTTTATCTGGATCATTCTTCATGTATTCTTTTACCATGACCTTCAAATATTCATCTTTTTGTTGATTTATCTCTTGAATACACAAGGGATATGATGGTAACCCCGAGGGAGCTTTCTCAATCTCTGATTTTGATGTTTGCTCTTCATCAAGTGCAACCCATGGTTCTTTGATCTTCTCTTTTGAATCTTCTTTTTCTATATATTTCCTTCGATGTCATCAAGATAATCGTTTTTTTGTAATGTTCTTCCTGAGCTGAGATGAATACCATTGAGATCAAGAGGAAATATTTGGAAGTGTTGTACCTCAGCATTGTAAGTGGGCTGAGTGACTTCAATGTGTGGGTTTGGAAATGGTGGTACAAGTAGTTGAGTGGGAGTGGATATTTGAGATGGATGTGGTTGGGGTTGTGGTTGTGCTGGAAGTGAATGGTAGGGATAACATGGAGTTGGGTATGGAAGATATTGAGGAAAATACTGAGGATATTGTGGATGGCTCTCATAAGTTCCTTGCCAACCTTGTTGCCAAGATTGGTTTTGGGGTTGAGGTGGCCAATGTTAACAAGAAAAGGTTGTGTTCCAATTACTTTGAAGTGGATATGCATAACCTTGAAATTGTGAATTAGGCTCTTGCATCATACTAGGTTGGCTAGGCTACCATGGTCCTCTTGGTAAAATTCCTTCAAACTTGGTAATGATGGACAATATTTAACATTATGTGATTTTGCATGGACAACACAAATATCAACTTCTTCTTTTTATTCATATTTCATTCTTAACATTTCTACTTATTTACTTAGATTGCTAAGAATTTCCATTTTAAAGTTATCAAGCAAATTTTCAAGTTTAGCATGACTTATCTTGATGTTGATTGACTTATTCTTGCACTTCCTCTTGATATGTGTTTGCATGTTTCACAAATTTCTTCAAATGATAATTGGTATACATCACCTCTATTCATGAGATTAAGAAGATTGATCCATTCATCCATAATTGTTCTAAGTAAGAGGGCTTCTAGTGTGTCAGATCCTAAATGATGTAGTTTTTCCCTCTTAACATTATGCATGAACCTCTCTATTAGATCCTCAAGGCTCTCATCTTCTCTTTGTTTCATTCTACATATTTCTTCTTTAAGATCGTAATCTTTATATTTTTCTAGAAATATCATTTGCATATCATTCATGATCTTATTGAATTAGTCCCTAAACTCATGAACCATTTAAGAGCTCTATCCCTGAATGTTTCTGGAAACAATCACATTTTTTGAGTTTTTAATAAGTAACCATAACATCTACAAACCATTTCAAATTCAAAGACAAAGATTTCCAGATCCTCTAACCTTAGACCATCAAATTTTGGAAGAAATGATGGAGGGATGTTCTTCATGTGCACACTACCATTAGTAACTTAAATGGGAAGTCTAAGAGGATCTTCCTCATTGTCCTTATCTCCATCCATTTCTTCTACATTCTTTGACATATCTTCTTCTACCTGCAAAAGTGGATGTTGATGTGGCTCTTACTGCACCACGTGATCAAATGGGGGGTTGGGTTAGTGTTGAAGATTTTTTGTTTTTATGATTAAATGAAAACACTAATGCAATGCACTCTTCTATTTTTGAAATGAAATATGCCTAATGCAATTATTTTTTGTTTTTGAAAAAGATAAAAAGAAATGAATCAACTATGGAAGAAAACAATGCATACTTTGACACCTCCTAGGCAAGACACCAAAAAGTGATGAGTATCAGTATTGCAACAAGAATGATGCAACTCCCAAGGCTACCGACTTTAATTATCAACCTGGGGTTCGTACAAACTTAAGAGGTATTGACACTATATGTGCAGCATACAATGTGTCCTTTCTTTGTTTTCATGATGTAATGGAGTGCATGTACTGAAATCAAACCCTAAACTAATTGTAGAAAATGAACTAAAATAGAAACCCTAACCTATTGCAAGAAATAAAGTACAAGGAAAGAAATATATTCTAATTGCATAAAAATCATGAACTAAATATAAAAGAAACCTAACTTAACCCTATTTATCACATGTGATGATTTAAACTAACTGAGCATGGAATCTGATCTAGAGAGTGCTAACTGTTGTGTGCATGAATAAATATGAAATAACTTTTTCCTTTTTATCTTTTTGTTTGAAAAATGTAAATGCTAATTTTGTTTGGTTCTTTGGAATGGAAGACAAGTGTGGAGGAAAATCCGTACAATGGTTCAGATGGCTTGGAAGGCGAGTAGTAGCCTAATCCAGGCTTCTAGTGATGATTTTTCTCAATTCGGACTCAAAACATACCACTACAAGTTTTCCTACGGGAAGTACTAGTTCCTATAGGATGTCTACAGGATCCCCTGTTTTATTTCAAAAACCTGGCCGAAAGATTAGGAAGTAGTCTAGAAAGTGGAATGGAGCTTGGGAAAGGTGGATAATGGAAGAATAAGGCATGGAGGTGGTGGACACTACCTAGAACTCAACCAAGGGCTTCAAGATGGGTAGATTTTCTCAATGGAAATGACAATTTTTTCTTTGGCAACATGGGTGGATGAGGCTTGGATAACACGAACAAAATGAGGTCTCCCTGCAATGTAGAAGCTCCTGCAATAACACACGTTATTTTCTGCATCTATCTGCAAATTCATCTATACATGAGAAAAATTTATTAAATAACAAAAAATTAGTTAGTCTAAAAATCAGAAATTCGAGAACTAGTGAGCTAGTAAATCTATCAAATGCCTAACCTAATCAAATGCAAATGCAATGGGGTTAATTTTTTTATTAAATAGAATGTTTTTTTGATCTAATGCAGGTGGAACCAACTCAATTGAATCTCGTTAGCATTCTCTAAAAATAGCATAAATGTATTGTTCTTTGTTAAAAAAGAGTTTGAGAAATCTAGATTTGGGAATAAGAAGACTAATCCAAGTAGCTCAATTATTACTATGACCTTACAAATCTTTTCCAAGGATAAAATTATGCTTGTGATCCTACAAAAGAACTTACATCAACTATTTAACCCAGTCCTACAACAATAAATCATTAATACTAAATCCAGAAATGGAAAGAAATAAGAATAAGAGCTGCATGTGAATAAGAAGTGAAAAAAATGAAAGAAACTGATACAAAAGTGCTCTGAGACTCCTGAGATGGCCAAGCCCAAGGAAACTCAAAGACCTATGGAGGAGAACAAGATTTAGAAGCTGAATATGACACCAATCTTCATTATTTTCATCAATACAATTACATATTTGCAAGAAAAGAAAATGGAGCTACATAAATACGAGTTCTTTCCACAAGAAGACTAATAAAAATCTCTTTCTAGAGGCCAATTCAACTTTTTACTTATAAAAAATGATTAGGAATCATTCCCCATGAAAGGAGAAAGCTTTCCCCACCAAAATCCCTTGATTAGTAGATCTAGTTCTCAATACTTGGACTTTGCATCAAATGGCAGAGAACACATTCTTAGATTTTCTCAATCATTGGAGTTCTACAATCTGTGCCATAATTCCATAATATATTGTTTATTTATTATTTGATATTGATCTTCCTATGGTAAGGAGCAAGTTCCTAAATGACCTCCTCCTCCAAATCTTCATAAACTATCCAATATCCTCATAATATTCCACAAAAATAAATAATATTAGGCACAAATATACAATTATTCATAAACCTTCCTAATGAATATATTAAAGTTAAAAATATATTATCTAATGCAAAAAGAGAGGTTTAATCTATTGAAGTATGGTCATAGGGCTTAATTTATGTTTAATTTAGAGGCATGGGCCTTAATTTATGTCTAATATAGAGGCCCAACACCACCTATTCCACCTAGACCTCTAGTTGGTTTCATCTATTTCCTTGATTATAGAAACATTTACTATTTTTAGTAGTTTTTTGGGTCTTGAAATTCTAGCGCTGTTTTGACCCCCCAAACGACGGTTGTTGTTGTTGTTGTTGTTGTTGTTGTTTTTTTTTTTTTAATACACATCAAACGGAAAATCATGTAGTACTCTGAGAGATATTTCCAACAAGGTATCATATGCGCCAAACGAAGATCATATGACCAAGTTACGACCCCGGGAAATTGACTACCCAACCAACTCCAACAGGGCCCACAAACTCTTGGTGTTTCATCTCTTCGGGTTAGGGTTTTGGTTGTTTATGGCTTTCATTTGTTGTTCAATAATAAAAAGGCAATTGAACCTCATTGTAATATAGTTCAGAGGCATGTAGCTACCACATATCTTCTCATAGATAAGTTACCATCATCCCCCCACCATCACTCTCTCTCCTCGTCCCCTCCCCCCCATCACTCTCTCTCCCCCTCCACCCATAGGATCAAAAAATTGTCACTTTGTGTAATTATTAATATATGTAATGTCTAATATAATAATACTTATAATAGAGATGATTATTATTGCAATATATTGGAATAATAATAATCAATATTATTGCAATTTATTGGAATAATAATAATCAATGTTATTGATTATTATAGCAATAATAATAAATAAAGAAATAACATGTTATAGAAACAATGATATGTTAACTTTACATTTTAGAAAATACCAATTTCTTTTAGTCAAATTGGCAGCTTTGACTTAAATTTTACAATACATTTTACATTAGATTTTATATTTCGTTTTTTTATTGTGAATTCAGTTATGGTTTTTGGGGATGCAGTATTGATAATCCATGTTATTGGCCCATGGTATTGTAACAAAAACTATTTACAAGTTAATAATATCCATGGTAAAGTGGAGGTGAATATCGATGGTTAAGAATGTTGTTATATTGTAAGTCAATTGTAAGCACAAATTTTTTATGTGCTTATTAATTAAATTTAAATATGGTTATAGAATCAATATTATTCATTGCCATGGCACAACTCTAGAAATTGACCTTTCATAATATAATGTCATATGAATAACTGCGTTACATATTTTATGCAATAATTTATGGATATGGTTCCAATATTCATTCATGATTTTTAGATATTTGTGTAGTGAATTTTTATTCTTAAGTTTTGTAGGAAAACCATCCAAAAATAAAATCCTTTGAAAACAACTCATACTTAGTGAAATAACATATTTACCATCAATTATTTTTGTCCATAATTTGTGCAAGTATTTGAATGAAAAATGGATACGAATAATATGTAAATAAATATACTGACAAGGGGTTACTTCCCAACATTATTTAAGTTTTCCTCGACATTTAAGTAGGAGTAAACTTGTAAATGTGTAGACTTACTAGTGGTTACTACCCACCAAAATGTAACTTGTAAATGTGTAGACTTACTAGTGGTTACTACCCACCAAAATGTATAAGCAAGCAATTTCTTTAACCACTTCACATCTCAATTTACTAGTTCTTGCTAAAGAAAAACTATAGGTTGATTTGTTTATCGACCACTATTAATTTAGCATTGACCAATGTAAGTTATAATTATTTATGCAATTGTTTGCAAAGCATATTTCTAACTTGAGTTAGAGGGACTAAGTTGTCTTGCAAAGCAAAATTATAATATAAAAAATTGAATTTTATTAGTTTTATTACTTTAGAAACTTTTTATTGTTAATTGAACTAACATTTAAATGTTTACAATCATTTACAGACACTGCAACATCTCCCCCATATTGGACTCTATATCAGTATTAACTTCTTATTATTTTTTAATTGGATTGACATATAAATGTTAAATGTTTACAAAAATTTACACCATTGTGACATCACCCCAATATTAGGTTGTAGGGCTCTCAACACAATGAATGATTAATAAAAACTTTTTCTTTCATACTAAATAGAATCCAAATGACTATAATAAAATGAAAAGACAATATTACTATTGAGACTCCCACTTTCATTTCACAATTCACTATCCTGTGTTGCATTCATCTTTGAATGATGAATGTATAATGTAAACCCTCCCTTTCATATTAAATAAAATCTAAATAACTATGATAAAATGAAGACATTATTGGGAAAAACACTGAGAGAGGGGGGAGAGTGGATCAGTTTTTTCAAATCATTAAACTTTTCAAATTCATATCCTATTTTTTGTAGTTGACTTTACTGAATGGAACCCCCGTGTGTACGTGATTGCTATTAAAACAACGAGCATATATCTAGTAAACTTACTTTTAAGTTAATTCACCTTTTGTTTATCTTGAGCCAATGCATCAGTACTTCATTAAACATTAAATAGACAATAACCATGTGCAGTAAGAAAAAAATAAATCATTACACATAAGAAACACACATGAACACCAAGATTTAAGGTGGAACCCAATGTGGGAAAAAACCACCTACTGCTGTCGTTTTTGTCTTCTTTTTAATATAAATAAAATATTTTACAATCTTGTATTGAAACAGACTCATATAAGCACGCAGGTACCTACCTGCAGAAGGCTACAACCTTCACTCATTTTCCGGCACCCACTGAAAGGGAGCACCAACCCCCTCATCTTGTTTACCAACACCCACCGGAAGGGAGCTCCAACCCCTTAATCTGATTTACCAACTACTACTGGAAGGAAGATTTAACTCTCTCATTGAAGTCTCCAACCTTCAACACCTTTGGGAACTATGTTTCATAAATTTTCATACTAGATCCACCCACTACAAAACATCACAACTTGTAGGCCACTTTTCATCAGATTTTCAAACTGGACCCACTACCAAAATTTAAGCCCAATACCAAATATCAAAACTAAAAATTGATCACTACAGCTCAACCATTGAACCAACCAATCACTGAACCAACAGAACCAACCAATCACTGAAACCAAATAACTGAAATAACTGAAATCCAAATCAATCAACTTAAAAAACTAGAATAGTCAGATCACTATAACCAAAATACCAATCAACAAACTGTACATTACATAAATCAGATTTTATTACTGCAAACCCTGATCAACCATATGCCAAAATATGTATGCTACTTTACAGTAGAAAACCCTGATGTGTATGCATTTTTCATGAAGCATACCCACATATAGACCTCAAATCACGTATCCTGAAAGTGAACCACTATCATCCTAAACTAAACACCGTGTCATACATAGAACCACAACATCATTTTGAAATAATCACAGAACTTTCACTGAACTTCACTCACAAACAATAACTATCATCATCATCATTCAATCAATCAATCCTTAATCAAAACATCATTATTTAAGCTAAGATCATCAAGAAGATTTCATTGACAAACAACAGAAAGACAACAAGACTAATTAAACTAATTGGACATTCTTTTCATGAAAACCCTACCTTTTGTATGTGCTTTCCTCAAAGCATATACATGTGTATACGCGCTTTTTAGGAGACAAACCCACATGTACACTACTTACCAGTATCACACTCATGTGCATACACACCTTACAGGTTATAAAACCCGCACACATATCTACAATTTCTAATTCAGACATTCTTTGCAACACAAAACTTCATACATACCTAGATCTCAGCGTAAACAGAAAAATCATGCATCAAGACACTATCAACACTGATCAAATCAAATCATAAACAAGATTGTCATCTCAAATCTATTAGATTTGATCCATCATCAAATTCTTGGGTGCCTACTTACTTTTAAATCAAGCAAAATATCAATAGCTCATTACATGCATATTTGTTTAAGATCTAACTATTCATAAGATATTCATCACTTGCACACTTACTACTACTTTGATCTTCATCCCCTTATATAGCTTAAGCCATATTCAATACCATAGGTCAAAACCATACTGTAACTTATGGTTTTCTTAGACAGCATCAAAACCTCTGATATTGGGCTCAATACCACAAGGCAATACCATAGTGAGTACCCTTGGTGTTTAGAATACCATGGTGTGGAAACTGTATGCACCTTTGCTTCTTCATACTTGCATGTGTAAGCGGCTTTGCTTAATCAAACCCGCTTATACTTCTTGGAATTTCCATTGTCATTCCTCTGCCTCTGAATTGGTATGTCTTTGTCAAAATTCTCTATGGCATATGTAGACACATTTTGTTGACATTTGTATCAAGTAGGTTTCCATCAAAGGACAATTCATCAAGTAGGTTGTCATCAAAGACAATTCATGAAGTAGGTTGCCATCAAGGACAACACAATTCATAATGCAACAGAGACAACATTGCTATTTATAGTTCCAACTTTCCTTTCACAACTCAACTTTTAAACTATGATAAATGTATACTAAAAACTCTCCCTTTCATATTGGATAGAAGAGTTTCTATGCCTTCAATCATTTATATTATTCTTAATAGAAGTCAAATTTTTAATACAAGTTGAATTGTTGATTCAATGTATGAATAATGATTATCTAGAAACATTAAATTTAAATGTATCATATACATTAACAATTTCTTTCTCTATATAAAGCAAATGATTTACATTATTTTGTACTAAATTTTTTGTACTTCATTCATTCACTATGTTTATTTACTTGAGAAAAGGGCAATGTTCACACCATGCAATATGTCAATGCATGTCTCACTGCATTTCCATCTTATTCCTTGAATATCACATTATTTTCATTTAATGAATAAATAACAAAAAGTAAAGGTAATTGACCAATCATTGACTTACTACATGGTGCTTAATATTTATTTGTTCGAATCACGATTATCGTTAGACCAAAACCTATAGGCGTTAGTCTGCACTACAATTGCCAGAGCTAAGATCCACGAGAAGTGGTTAGCCCATGTTGCGAAACAAATAAGTAATATTGATTCCTATGTCTAACAATCTCCCTCTAATACAAGCCAAAGAAATTTTGAACTCAAAACCTATGACTTTGATGCCACTTATTGAAATCACAATTATTATTAAACCAAAATTCACAAGTATTAATCCCTATTACCATTACCCAAATTAAAATCTATAAAAAAAAAGTGATATTTGGAAGTGTATCATATTTTTCCAAAAAGTGCGTGTTACTAATATTTAGCAAAGCCTCCACGATAGGCAAACAAATATGAACTTATTCAACCTTTGATATTAATATCAATAATCCAAAGATTCAAAGGATAACCAACCATCTATGAAATTGTTCAAATTTTGATACCTATATCAATAATTCAAAGGATAACCAGCCATCTATGAAGTTGTTCAAATTTTGATACCTATATCAATAATTCACATGTGCCCATGTCCCCACCAATTACATGTACATGCTTTAAACTATTCTGCATTTAGAAAACCAAACAACAATCCCGATCAGCCGGCCCCACTTTACTCAACCTGGTAAACCATAATCGTAGTCGGACGTAACTATGGTTGGTATGGCATCTTATCGAAATCATCGCTTTACCAGACAATGAAGATAATCCAGCTGACATCCACTCACAGTTACTTGCGGAATTCCACTACCCACATTCCATTGACACAACATACAGGTTCAACACCACCTGCAAATCCCGTCTCCTTAGCTAAATCTTGAAATTCTTGCTCTGTGCGTTCCTTGCCCCCTTGGTTGTATGCCAACATCAGTAAATCTGTATGAAATCCCTGACGAGCATAAGGAGATGTCTCTGCAGCCACCGGGAGAATGGTGTCCACCGCAATCACCTTCCCCTTCTCTGGCAACGCCTTGTGACAATTCTTCAAAAGCTTCCTGCAATGATCATCGCTCCAATCATGCAGAATCCACTGCAATCAAACAACATTGAGAGATATAGTGAGGTTCTGCAACCAAGCCCAAGTCAAAGTTCAATTTCCATATGAAACTACCTAGTACTCAACGGCAGAAAGCCATACCTTCATAAAAATTGCTTGGCCACTTGGTACACTATCAAACATGTCTCCAGCCACATGTTTCACAGCTGAACAAGCACACATCTAGTGATCACCTACACAGAGATAACATTTTCATTTCAATGGTTGAATTTGGGGAATTGGACTTACCTGGGTAGTGAGGAGCATCGGCCAGCACATGGGACAAGTCGAAGTTGATTCCTGAAATGTGGGGATACCTAGACACTATGAGATTGAGAGTCGACCCAATCCCTCCTCCCACATCCACCAACTCCTGAACCTCCTTAAAACCCTCGTAAGTATCCAAAATCTTGTTCATCAACATGGTAGAATTCTCAGACATAGCCCTGTTGAAAATCTTGTTGAATCTCTGATCGATGGCCGGGTACTCGAACGCATTCATTCCATGTGCTTTGGTGAATGGCTGGGAGCCTTCAAGCACAGCGTCCTTCAGATAAAACCAGGACTCCATTAACACCTTATCTTGATTCATCAACACCAGTGGAGCCAGAGAGACTCCATCCTGGTTATTGACAAGATATTTACACAGAGGAGTGAGACCATAGAACCTCTCGGCCTTCCCGTTCTCGTTCGTGGTCACAGAGCAGCTCAGAACCGAATGGCTGGCCAGCACTCTGAGGATCCGATCAAGAGTAATGGCGGCGTCAGGGTTCGTGGTCGGAATATGGCCAACGATTTGTGTGGGCGAGAGCTGGACGCCATTGCCGGCATTTGCTATGATTTGGAGGACATCGAGTTCGACGGCCGCCTTCATCGCCATGGGAAGGCATGAGAAATTTCCGAGCTCCATGCCCAGAAGCCATTCATCTTCATTTACTATCTTCGACTTCATCTCTGATTTTTCAAAACCCGATCCCATTTCGAATCTCTAAGTTTATGGCTGAAATTCTGAGAGGAGAAGCAGAAAATTGCAAGAATGAAAAGATTTGGGGTAATGGGGCTTTTATCAACTGTACAGGGGCTGGAGATCGGAAAACTTCTTCCCACCCACTCCTCAAAAACCACACTCGGAATCTACAGTAATCGTGGAAAAGTACAGAGTGTCGTGTTGTTGAAACAGACAGACTGCGCGCCAACAATATATTTTCCATCTGACAGGCCATATTTCTGGGATTGGTCTTGCTTTTTGTGTCCATTGGGTGCTGCTGGGTTCTCCAGGCTGTTTTCCATGTGTATGTGTTCGTCTAACAGTGACTTGATGGTGATTTCCTCATCATTTGAGAGGATGGTGATCTACTTTTTCTTATCTTTTCCCCTCAAAGTGGACATGTTGAGTCATAGGTTGGCCATATCATCCCTGTGGACCATTTTCTGTTATTTTCATGAATGAAGGGCAGGCTTGAAAAGGGGGATTAACGAATGACGAAAAGCCAACCAACATCTCCTCGGCATTACGGGCCTGAAGAGGGTGAAAGGCAAGCAGGGCAGATTGGCTGGCATTTCTTCCCATCACTCTAGACTGTTATCCGACCGTGCAAGTGACCGGGTAGAGCTGTGTAACTAGAGAAGAGAGATACGAGAAGCTATATTGGTGTTGTGAGGGGTAGTGAAAGGGATTAAAATGGTTGTGTGTATTGGATTTCTACCATGATGAATGCAAGACTCTATATCGAGAACTTCGATATGCTTTTACCCACTCTCAACCTTTCTACTTTGACCTCAAAGTTTCTTATCGTCGTCTTTTTCATCACAAGAAACGATTTTTTGTCTCCCATAGAAGACGAGAACTTTTTGCTCTCCTTGCCCACTCTCCTAAACAATTCTAGCATATCATCCTTCCCCGATGCTCCCCTCTTCCACCTGACCTTGACCCTACATCCATGTTCTCTCACACTTCCAACCTTTATGATATTCCTGGCAGGCCCAAATTCATGTTACCTCCCCACCTTCTTCCTGTTATCTATTCTCAAACAGAGATATTAGAGAGGCCATTTGGGTGATGAACAACAGCAAAGCAGCCGATGAGGAAGGCTACCAGGTAGAGTTCTTTAAGCATGGTTTCTGTGCTTTGGTTAGCTACTTGGTTGATCTCTTCAACCATGTAGTCCGTGAAGGTTTTCCACCGACATGGGCACACCACATCATTCATCCGATCCACAAATCAGGTTCCAGCTCAAATCCCAATAACTATGGAATGATCATGGTGGGTAACACGTTCTTGAAGTTGTCTGCTACTGTTCTACATAAGAACCTCTCCAGTGACCTCGAGCAGAGACAACTCAAAGTTAGGGGACAAGCAAGTTTTCTACTGGATCATCAGACCATTGACCACATCTTCACCCTTCGCGCCGTGATTGAGGAGGCACGACACCGCTCTTCGAAAGTCTAATGTTGTTTCGTAGATTTTCGTAAAGCTTTTGACTCGATTCCGAGGGAGGCCTTGCTCCAAAGACTCAGAGATATTGGCATCTCTGCAACCCTATTAACCGTTATTATGCGCCTATATAAGTCCGTTCTTGGCCGTCTTCACGCAGCCCATGGGATCTTTGATTTCATTTGAAGCACTATTGGGGTTAAACAAGGTTGTTCACTGTCCCCTACCCTGTTTGGGATCTATATTGATGAGTTGGAAGCATTTCTACACGAGCATATTGAGGACACTGATGGCTGCCTCCTTCACTAGGTTCTGATATCTATTCTACTCTTTGCTGACGACGTGCTCCTCCTCTCGTCATCCCCAGAAGGATTACAGAGGCCGCTGGATGCCTTAACTATGCTTTGTGACCATCAACAATTGATGGTCAACCTAGGTAAAACTAAGGTTACGATCTTCAATGGGGTGAAGAAAACCTCAAACCTTCACTTTCTATTCAGAGGGGAGGAGATTGAGATCACCAGCATGTATACTTACTTGGGGGTGCAATTCTTAGGTCCCCACTTCAGTTTGCGACCAATGCTTCAACCTTGGATCAACAAAGGATATGGATCCTTAGCCCTTCTCGAGGGACAATGCTTTTGACATCACTTCTAGAACATCTCGCCTCATGGACACCTTGATTCGTCCCACTGTTCTATATGGCTCAGAGATTTGGGGACCGTCTTTACTTGAGTCAGATTGGGCTTCAGCTGAGAGAGTCCAAATTCTTCTTCTCCACCGCATCATTAGATGCAAACTGACAGTGCCACAACACATCATCCTTACAGAGTTTGGAGCTCAACCCTTTTGGCTTGAGACGGTTTTCAGATTGGTTTCATTCTTGCATTGTGTCCAGGGCTTGGCAGACTCGATAAAGAGTAGGGACCGTTATCCTTACTTGGCATATTTCTCTTCTAAGACTATTGCTCGTTCTACTCCCTCAAGCCGAGCCAGATGTTGGTTTACAGGAGTTTTAAACCTCTTAGAGTCAGTGGGAATTCAGTTGGATTGTCTCCCTCCTTTTCGATATTCCTTAGATGCTCTTGGTCACCTTTAACCTACTAGACAAGAGCTAAACAAGATCATCGGGGAGGACATCTACAAGCAGTTTGTCCAAGTCACCTGGGTTAATCCTCCGAGAGGGTTGCATCCAAAGATGGTCTTCTACATTGAGCACTTCTTGAAGTTGAGAGATGGGCTCATTGTTTGACCCCAGTATACATTTCACCACTGGATGCATGCTCTTCGCATTCCTCTAGGCCAATTCAGAGCAAGTTCTCATAGACTTCGGGTAGAGATAGACCACCAGATGGATAGACTAGACAAAATCTGCAAGGTATGTCATTTACAGGAACTAGAGACTGAGGTACACTTCATCCTTGGATGCCTTGTCTACTACGAGATCAGAGGAAGGTTCCATTGCTTATTCAGAGATTCTCAAACCCCCACCGACTTTTTCAGGTACCTCGATCAGAGATGTTTGGCCCTATATATGTAGGAGGCTCTTAGGTTTCGAGCGCATATTCTTCAGCGTCCCATCAAACCAGACCTTCACACAAAGGATCACGTCATTTTTCAGGGTACTACCTTCAGATAGGGGCACCAAGAGATCGATTGATACCAGTATGTATCCAAACTTTAGATCAATGAGGATTCGTGGGACCTCACCCTGCCACACGAGATCTCACCAGCAATTTCGTCTCAGATATGTTCTTGGTAGACAAACTAGGTCCTCCAACATTCAACAACGTATGAACCCCCCCAGGATACGATTTAGTGGACAGTCTGCACTTGCCATTGACTCTTCATCGGGCCAACAGACTTTGTTGAGTTTCTTCAATGTTATTCATTCAGCCTCAAATGTTAGGAGAGATGGGTCTGATCCTCATACCTAGTAGCTCCTAGATCTTCTCCGCTAAGGCCAGATGTTGATTTACTTCATGCATTGTATCTTTGATTTACTTTATGCATTGTATCTTTTTATAGGAGACCGTTTGGTTCTCCTGCTTTGTATATACATCAATGTACTTAACAATGCCTTTGACCTACTTTGTGGTCATTAGTTAGACATAAATATAATTATCTTATCTAGATAACTTTATTGGTATTGTGAAGACAGTAAAAGGATTAAAATAGTTATGTGATTGGATTTTTGCTTTCAGAATTTTATGGTGATCATGTTAAACTTATAATCTATGTTAGGAATGACCATATAAATGATTACAAATTGCATGAATGAATAATTCCTTACTAACAAAACAATTTTTTTGGACTAGCTTATTTATACCATTTTAATGGTATAATGGGAAATGAAATTTACAAAAATTAATTATTTATTTGATAAATTTAAAATATCTTAAAATTTATTTGGTTTAAATTATCTTTTTTCGCAGTTATATGTATGTATGATGGTAGTATTGATAGGTCACATGCTTTTAGAATTTTATATATTTTAGAGTTTATTGGAATAGAATTTACATCAGGTATTCAAATTTATACTATGCATTTAACATAGATGGTGTGGGTTAGATCCACTTGGAATTGTTTGTCCATGTATTTCTCATATAGAATATAAATATTCAAATAAACATTTCAAATTGTTAATATAAAATAAAATTATTTAAATAAACTTTTAAACAATTTAAATTCGAATATTATTCAAAACATACCACACAAATGTAGAGCCCACACCCCTTTGCAAACCCATACCATATGCATTGGTAACTTTGACGTGGCCACTTGACCTCTGTTTGCTTCAAAGTGTTCTTCAAAAGTGTTGAATGTCTCTTTATAACAAAGAAACAAAGACACTTGACCTCTGTTTGCTTCAAAGTGTTCTTCAAAAGTGTTGAATGTCTCTTTATAACAAAGAAACAAAGAAACTCTATGCTTTATAATTAAAAAACTCTATGCTTTATAATAAAAAAATTAAAAGTATGATATAACATATTGATGGAATATTTAGGAATTAAGAAAAGTATTATACAAAATATTGGTTATCCATGAAAAACATATTTCAACCATGAATAACTTTATAACTTTATAAGTGGTTCAAGAAAGTGAACGTCTAAGAAAAAACAAAAGCTTTATTATTTTTAAATATAAGTAAATGTCTAAGAAAAAAGAAAACCTTTATTATTTTTAAATATAAGTAAATGTCTAAAAAGAAGCAAAACTTTTACTATTTTAAAATATTTAAAATACTTAAATCTCACTTATAATCTACCAAAGATGAAAACTTGACTTCTAAAGATGCTCCAATATGATGAAGCAACGCAACTAATTTTTAACAAGTGGTTTAATATGGGAATATTTAACGATGATAAATTATATGGGTATATAAATTAACTTTGGTTCAATTTTTTTTGCTCTGGAGAAAAAGATAACTTAAGTTATTTGAGAGTTTAAATATTGTTCGATTGAGCATTAAAATAAATTCTTGATTGAGCTTTTGTGTAACTCGAGGTTATTCAAGAGCTTGATGGAGCCATTTTTTTTTAAATTTCCTGCTAATAACAATTTGGGTGTGGAATTATAAAAGTGGCTTGACTGCGAGGGAAATTGCAGCTCGACCAAGAGTTTGGAAGCTCAACAAAGATGGAGGAGCTCAATCCAACCACCCAACAACCTGTGCTAGAAGCTTGATCCAATCGTCATTTGGAGGCCGAGACCAAGACCAGTTTCTTATCATTTTTTGCTTACTTCAATTAATTTTTCTTGCCAAAAAAAATTAAACGAAAACCCACCATATACCACCATACCAAAACCACAAAAAACAATGTTGAAAACTATAGAAAACCACAAAAAAAACAACCCTGAAAATTACTAAGAAAATCATTGATAACTCTAGAAAACCACCAAAACAACCATAAATAAGTATAATTTAGGTTTTAAATTTTATTTCATTTCAAGTATAGGGTTTTAATAATTGCAATGGTAGCATGCTTATTATGAATTTTATTTCATTTCAAGTATATGTTTTTAATAATTGCAATGATAACACACATAATATGAATTTTATTTCATTTCAAGCATACGTTTTAATAATTGCAATGATAGCATGTTTATTATGATTTTTTTTCCTGATTTTGAATGGTAAAAGTTATTTTCTAGTTATTTTATGTTTTGAAGTTTTTTCTTAGAAATTTAGTGAAATAAATTTTCAACAAATTTTGATTTTTTGTTATTTAAAATGTATTTATAAGTGGATAAATGGATTCAACAAAGTTCACAGTTCAAACTTATGATTCTAACACATCATTGTCAAAGTTCGAACAAATTTGACAGAAAAATATGCCCAACAAAACTCCAAAACATAAAACAACCAAACTCTAACCAATTACTTAATTAATTTCTCATTGCGTATAACATTATTATATTATATATTGGGTTAGAGATTTTATTTTATTATTTTATTTTATTTTTTCTTCAGAAGATTATATATTGGGTTAGAGATTGTGACAACTAGAGTCATTAGAAGCTTAAAACTGAGAAAATGAATATGATTTCTCATGATGAATTTCTATTTATCAAATAACTTTATATATTTAAACTGATTCATATTTTAAATAA
>APFE030630206.1:95134-108190 GCA_000404065.3 Pinus taeda | reverse complement strand
ACAAAGTACACAATAGGTTCAAAAGTCTTTTTACGAAGGCTGAGGCCTCAACATTTATAGATAACGAGGGACCTAGCTGGCCTCCTCAATCCGTGGAACTCGGCTGTCAAACTGTGAGTCAAACAACCCCTTTCTAAATGTTGATTGGTTGCCTTCTAGATTCGGCTCGGTGGTCTTTGGAGCTCAGAGCTGAAGGTGAGAATCCCGAGGAAGGGTCATTGAATGCCGTGGACATCCCTCCTTCAAGTCCTCATTTCAGGCTTGGCTGCCTTATAGCTCATGATTGCTTTGACTTTGCTCCAATACGTCAAAAAAACTGAAATAGACACATGTTAACCGTCTAGGAAAAGTAACTTCCCTTATTCGTACCAAAGACACAAACATACTAGTAGAAATAATGCATAAACTATAGGAAATGATGGATTTGAACAAGGGATGAACAATGAAAATGAGGCCAAATGAGCCTAAATTGTTACCAATTTTGGGGCTCATCATCAGCCAGGGAAAAAACCCATATGAAGGGGGAAACTCAGTCAAACTCTTCTACTAGTAGATGTAAATCAAATTGAGACAATCTCGACCTTTGACCGAAATATAGAGATCCTCCTCCCACCACTTCTGTTTATTTGCTCACATCAATTCTTCTTGTGTTTCAACTCCTTCTCTGCAACTTCTAAAACTAATCTTTGTACCTTTGACCTCTTGTAATTAGCTTGGATTTTTTGAATGTGTGGCAGAGACTTTAGTTCTTGACTCTTTATTTGACTTGTCTCCTTCCTTCCTGAACTTCACACTCTTTTTCTTGATACTTTGAATTTCATATTGAACCATTTTCCTCATGATTGGATGAATTTTCATTGTACTCATTTCAATAGGCCGATTGCATGTATATATATAGTAGACAAAGCCTCTTTTGAGACCAACTTGCAGGAGAGGCAAGCCAACATACAGTAGAGGGAGCCAACTTGGTGGAGGATTCTCTTGGACACAAAATAATTCTTCTTTCTTTGATTTTAGGTGTCCATGAAATTCCTTTTACATTATGACTTCGAATTTGATACAATATAAGAATGCTAGAACACTCAATGCATGCTTTGACCCAAGCATGAAACCCACGCTTTAATAAGTCAACTTATTTTATAATGAAATTTCATTTTTCTTTCTTTTGACAAATACATTACATCATGACTCAAATACAATTATGAAGAATGACATTAGCTACATTCTTCAATAGTAACCCCATTTGCTACCCTCTATATTGTCAACCTAGCTCTCAAATTTGCTAAAAAGGAAATCTAAATGTTACTAGCATTTCTTCCAACTCATTTAATTGTTTTAGCTCACTTATACACTTTCCAACCTTAACATAAAAACTATGGGCATATAAGTGGTTTTGTTTTCTACATCTTTTAAAAAAAAGTCCCACAACAATTCAAACAAACATAGATAGATATGTCATTATTATTTTTCTCAAGCATTTGTTCAGCTAGTGTTGGAATTACATTTTTTTGTAGTTCCTTATTTCTATGACAATGCCTAACTAATTTTGTTTTTTCTATTATATCTTGAACTATATCATTCTTAAACTCTGACATTTGCATTTGCATTTGTTTTTCAATTTTAGCTACATTTATATCAAATGTATGTGTTCTTTGTTTCAGTGCAGTATTGCTTCTTACTATGTATATAGAAAAAGCAATACTGCAATGAAACAAGGAACTATATATAATATATATATATATATATATATAATATATATATATATATATATATATTATATATATATATATATATAATATATATGATCCTTTCTACATCTTTTGTTAGAAGACAACATTGACTTGATGCAAATATTTTTGTCCCCTTTTTGTTGCAATGGTTCAAAATGAAAATGCCCCATGCTATATTTTCAATGTACCTTTTGTTTTAATGGAATCTAGCTAACATAGTAGTTATTTCAACAAAGCATATGCATATATCTACATTTTAAATATAGGCCATCCAATCATGAATGAAAAGACCACCTCACGTATTTCCTTTTTCATATGGCAATGCTAAATGTACAACATATGCTTTCCAATGTATTATTTTTTATACTTGTTTTTATATATCAACATTGACATTTTTATCTACCGATATAATTGCAAAAGAATCAATATGCCTTACTACATTTGAAAAAGTTTGTGCCACTATGCATAGTAAGAAATAAACATCACATTAATATTGTACTAAATCATAAAAGGATTCAATCAACTTTTACCATAAGAATTCTTGAATACATATACTCATTGAAACCCATTTGATAGAATCATGTTTTTTATTTTCACCCATTGTTGTTCTATGCTTTCCATATCTCATAGCATATTGATTTTCTTCTTGACTATTAATGTTGTCGATTTTTCCTTTTGCACAATAGTGGTTTAAAATTTCAAGCAACATGTGTAACACCCCACCCCACTCTTTCATACTTACTAGGGTAAACATGAGCTAAGAGTTACTATGCATGAGCCAACTTGAAAGATGCAGTTACAAAAATGAGGTCCACTTGTCGAAAATTAAAAATTAATTGCAAACACTCGGAGACATATGATCACACTACTAACAACCTAAATTTATCTGGTAATCATCTTCCCTCAGCTTGACACATTCTCAACCTAGAATTACTTCTCCGTCGCATGCATGCAGACCTGTGGGTGCAGCTAGAGGCTTCCAGCCACACGCACAACCCATCCTCCATGCAATTGTAGCCGAAATTTCCCATTTCTAATAATGCATCCACAAACTCTGTTCCAAAAATTTAAGGCCAACCTCAAAGCCAACTACCCAGAATTGTCCAGGACTCTATCGACAAGTTTGTTGTGTATTCATGCTCTGTTTCTAAGCTTTGTTCTTACTCAAGATTGTCCAATACAAGTCATTCATATTTACAAAAACTTTGTGACTAAGGTGTTGTTAGGTTTGGATGCATATTTTGTTCATTATTTCATTAGTTTAATCATATGTTCATCAAGAATGTTTGTTTCCCTCTCACACTAGCTGCAATAACACAGATTAGCTCATACATCCATATAAAGCATTCAAGAACCTGTCAACCATGAGAACTTCATATAATAATAAATATACCATGCATGTAATAACATTTAACTAGAAAGAATTCATGACAAATCAGACACATAATCACACATTAAACCAAAACTTGTGCTCATTGATCTTCATTAAATAATAACACATATTAACATATTCAGTAGAGAAATATTAAGGTCTAAAATGGGCCTCCTTAGGAATATTGTAAATTAATAGTGGAAATAATAAAATAATATTAGATTACATCATCAAATTTTAGAGGGAAAAAGAAAAAACTATTTTTTCCAACTCGTATTTTCAACTTATCTCCCTATGGTTTTACTCAAATTTCGAGAAGGAGTGCTCGTTGGATGCATAGTTTAATTCCTCATCCAAGGCGTACCCATTTTTCATATTTTTGATGGACCATGCTAAACAAAAATTGAGAAATACATTAAAACATGTGATTGTAATTGATGAGCCCCAAAAATGGGTAACTTATTGGGCTCATTTTGCCTATTATTCTCGATTAATCCATCATTCTTCATATTTTATGCATGCTTTTGAGTATATTTGTGTTAATTGAATGAATGAGAATAGTCACTTGACCATGAAGTCTAATACGTGCTTATTGCATATTTTTGGACATCTTTTGGACCAAGGTCAAGCATTTATGAGCTAGTTGACAGGCAAATACGAGGGAACAAGGATCCGGATTAGTAGTAAGGGTGTCTCCTACACTAAATGGCCCCTTCCTCAAGTTCTCCACCATTAGCTCAGAGTTCAGCAACCCACCAAAGATGATTTCCAAGGGCAACCGAGCAGCTTTTGAAAAGTGGCTGATTACTTGCAGTTTTGAGCAGCCGAGCCTCTTGAGTTAAGGAGGGTTGTTGGAGGTCCTCGTGGTGCATAAGTAGGAAGGCTTCCAGCCTTGGTAGTTTAGCTCTTGAACAGTTGTATTTTTGCACTTTAGTGCTGCTCTGCCTTTCAGCTCATTTTCGAGCTTTTGCTGCAAACATTTTTGTGACATGGTTATTTTTTGAGTAATGGAGATCAGTTTCACTTTGCATCAGCTCTAAGCTTATTTTAGGAGGTTGTAGCTATTGGGGTTGGGCCCAACCCAAGTGCCAGTACCTCCTTTTGTGTACCTTTATATGCTTTTGCTTCATTCCTAGAATAATTTATGCTACTCAGATTAAAATCTTGTCTGGTTACTTAGGTCGTTTGTGATGATTGCGATAGTTTTTCATGCTTCAGGTTGATTTGATAGTTTGGTAAAGGAAAAGACCTGCAAAAAGGCCATCAAGCAACCCTTGATATCATCTCTCCTTCCTTGGTACCATGAGCTGAGACCAAGGCATACATGCTGCCACAAAAACACTATTTTTGCCTTTTCATGCAATTGCTAGTGTTAGATTTTTAGTTAGGAAAGTAGATACCAGTTGTAATTATTGTTGGGCCATGAATATGACCACTTTGTAACACTTATTTCATCCATTTTTACTCTTCTCTATTATATCATTTGTTATAATGTATCATTTAAATCCATTTTATAAATGATTTATGCTCTTATGGATGAATATTATTTATCTTCCTTTATTTCTAATAAATTGATGATTATGCATGATTTTATCCATGATAGTTTTAATAAATTGGTTGTAACATTATTCACCATTTTTAGCCTCCAACGTAATTTCCAAATTGAAGATTTGAACATTAAAAGTGCCTACTCAGAAATTCGCTGGAATAAGGAGTGATAGTTTTTCGGTTGCAATTCTGAGCAAATGAAGACGAATCTGGAAAATATGGAAAATGGTTTTTGTCCAGAATGGACCCAATTAACTTTAACAAAGAACGGTTTGCCTAAATTCAGCTTGTACTAAGAGAAACACAGGGTTCTTCGAGCACGATTTTCTCAGATTTGTTGTTGCGGCCGTCCTCCAAATCTCAGTTGCAAAGCCAAATTTGCCTTGCTCTCGTTGAAAGATGGATGGAAATATATCCTCTTGTTGATTAATTGGTTGGAAACAATATAATTTTGTAATAGAAATCATGTTGTAATTATCTTTATTGTAACTACTCTCTACTCTCTCTCTATTTAAATGAAAACATAGATCAGAGATGGGGATGATGAATTTAGAGATGGAGACTTAAGGATTCAGAATTATGATTTTAATTAGAGATTCAGAAGCAAGGATTCATGATAGGATAGGAAGAAGAAGGGATTGTTGCATGTTGTAATTCTCAAGATTTTGTTGTTGTAATGATTTTACAATTTGATGATTAATACATGATTTGGGAGTTGTTGTTCATTTTGTTCATGTGAAGTAACCCAATAGCATCCGCTGGCGGCTAAGGGCCCAGCCTCTGGTGGAGTACGTTGCTGCTGCTGTATATTATATCTTTGGTTTATGCGTGGTTTGCTCATCAGCGTGATTCGGTAATCTGATATGTTTTATTATTTTACATCACAACTCTGTTACGTTTGATCTGTTAAGTGATATCGTTTTCTGAGAGAGAAATATCATATTGACTTTGCAACGCATTGTTGTTTCTTTAAGTGCTGATATAAATGGTTTTTACAGGATACCATTGCTATTCAATTATGGAATGTCTGTGTTGTAACATTTGACCATTGGTATTATTGAATTCATCTTAGAAATTATATTTCCTTGCGATTGTTGAATCTATGAACGTTGTTGCTCCATTATAAAAGATAGTCGTATTATTTATAACTAAGACTGACAAGTGGATTACCAAGATCAGATAGCTATTGAGGTGTGCCATGTGTTAAGTTACCGTATATTTACGTTTGACTTTCCAGCGTTGTTCCATATTCTGTCATTAATCAGTGTTGTTCTATTTACCGTGTGCTATTCGATTCATCTTTAAAGTAGGGGATTGCCATTTGATTTCTGTAGAACATGATTGTTGCATTTATTCTTGTAGACTAAGGTGTTGTTGCTTATTGAATTCAGTTGTTGTTACATTTCTTAGCTGCTGTTCCATTTCCTGTTATTTGCGTCATTGATTTCTTTGGTGTGCAGTAGGGCTGTCAACTGTAAAGAACATTGGTTATTGCTTCCTTGTTCTCAGATTGACTGTCTTGTTCTAGTTTGATTTCAATTGTATCAATCTCTAGAGGAATGAGTTATTGCTACTGTATCCTCGATTGATGTTTGCTGAGTAAATATTTGGATTTCAGAGTATTTGAGTTTATGTTGTTGTAGTTAGGTTTCTTTTCAAGCATTCATTTACTTTTGTATTTTGAGCACTGTACTACATCTTTCATAACATTACTCTTGAGTAAATAGCCGCCTCAAACTGAGTACACTCTTGAAATAAAAAGTTGTCCCTCGGTTGACAATTAATGTGAAGGTAATTAGGAGTTAAAAAGACACCTTTTTATCGCTCGACATTTTGGCACCGTTGTCGGGGAGAGTGTAGCCATTTCTAAAGAGTAGTGTGCATTTGATGAGTGTCTGTTAGGAAAGAATTGGGTATTAAAAACGGAAGGTAAGAAACTACGTACGGAGCATGTAAAAGCCCTGCTCCCCCACCCGCTTTCCAACAGAACTGTTAAATAACTTAGAGTAGAAATAGATGTTTGAATTTTTGTGTGAATGAATAGGGAAAAAATAGAAATTTTGAAAAATGAATCACATGATTTCACTCAAGTGGTGATGTAAACACCACCCATTTCAATAACTAATTGACAAGAACATTTGAAGAAGGAGCCTCAAAGAAACACATGAAGAAAATCTTATATTATGGTAAGAAATGGCTCACATTTCTACTTTTAAATTTCCTATCAAAGATCTAGGAGGAGTGACACAAATGCACATAATTCCCCCATCTTTATCAAATTTTCATGGTTTAGCAAATGAAGATCCAGATACATTCTTATTTGACTTCAAAATACTTTGTAGAGGATATGATTATTGTACTAATGATCAAAGATTGAAAGTGTTTCCTCTTACTTTAAAAGGAGCAGCTCTCCGATGGTTCATGAGCCTAGGTGGGAATTGCATCCAAACATGGGAGGACACGAAGAACATATTCTTGAAGAAGTACCAAGACTATTGCAAATCCAATGAAGATATTTTCAATATGATACAAGGGGAAGATGAAAGCTTTGAGGACTATGTAGATCGATTTCATTACAACCTTCAAAAATCAAAGCATAAGCATTTGGAGAAAGAGATCTTAAAAACACTCCTACTTAAAGGAATCAAAGATGAATATTTAGAACTCTTAAATTTGATAGGAAAAGGTGATGTTTTTCAGTTATCATATGATGATGTTTGTGAATTGTGCATAAGGTATTCAAGAGGAATCTCCAAGGCTGGTAAGAATCCTAGAGATGTTTGTTCTTTGTTTTCCAAATCTGCTACAAGAACAGGAGACATAAGAGCTGAAATCAATGATTTACTTGAACATTTTAAAGTTGATTTTATTAGCTCTCTAAGTTCAAAATTGAATGATTTGCAAGTTCAGAAAAATCAAGAATTGGATGAAGTGTTTTACCCTCATGACCGAAAGGAGCATCTCATAGATACTCACTCTTCCTTAATCTAGGATGGAAGTAGCATATCAGAGAGATGAGGAAGCTGCAACAAGGTCAAAACCATGGAAATCATGGCCTACAGGTATCATTCAAAACACTTCTTCTCCATTTTCTTACTTGCATAATCCATTATGGAATATTAATGTGTTAGGGCAACCATGTCAATCTCAATATAACCATCACCAATCTTGTCTACAAGTTTGGCATGGTTCATCTTATGATTGCATGACTACTCTCCCTCATCTTGTAGCACAAGCACATTCCCCATATTCTCCACCAGCTCTTCAACAACATCCTACTTGCATATCATATTCATCCACTCAGCCCAATCAACCACATCATCAAAATGCTCCATTCCTCACACAATTTCCTGCTCAACTAATTCCACACCCTCACCATAATAAACCAGTACAACATGCTTACAATGTTGAACTGCAAAAATTACCCCTTCCCACCCATTCTATCTCACATGCGCCAGTAGAGAAAACTTACAATGAGATTCAGAATGTTTCAAATTCAAAAATTGTAGAAGCTATGGAAGAAAATGAGGCTTCTTTTAGTATGCATCAACAAACCATTTTGAAAGCCCAAGAACTTCATGGTATGATGGCTATGGGAAATCAAGAAAGTAACAGATACATTGAAGATTGGTTTCACTTCATCATTTGTTTGCAACATCACTTTATGCTTCAACAATTTTTGATACCATTTTTTGCAGGGAAGTTGGCTTCTCATACCCTAATATCCATTAACATGCATTTTTCAAATTTGGGTATGTGCATACATGAAGCCTTATTTCGAAAATGGTTCCACTGGAAATACTCTTATACATAAACATGTTCGATTCTCAAACAAGAGTAGGATAGTGCAGAAAATAAAATAAATAAAGAAATAAAACAAACACATTTTTTTTATTTTTGTAAAACTAGTTGTTCCTTTTGTTGCAACACGCTATCGAAATCAACATCGATGATAAATGTTTCAATTAATTTTTGTATGTAGATTATTTATAATAGAAATAACAATTCTACAAACACTTATATTCATTTTTATCATCAATATGAAAAAATGCTTGAATGTCATTTTTTTGGCTTGCAGGCTTGATGAGATTTCTAGAAAAACAGTCGGGACAGTCATGTTTTGAGGGGCCAAAAGTGAATATTTTTAAAAGCTGTTTCTACCCTAGATATCCCATGATGTCTAATTTCTAACCCAATTTGAACCACTCAATTTGGATTTGAAACGAAAAAGTTAGAAACAAATCATGGACAAGGTGTCTAGTGGGCAGCTCAGGAACATAGTTGGGACAGTCAGTTTTTAGAGACCTAAATGTTTGAATTTTTAAAACCTGTTACTATGGTAGATTACCCTATGAATATAGTTTACAATTCAATTGGAATCACTCATGTTCGATATCGTATGGGGAAGTTATGATCAAAATACTGACTGTCTATCATAAATCAGCACCCTTAAAACTATGTCTTTCTGGTTGTTCCTTACAGTATTCGACCTATCAATTATTCTTTTCTTCAGAACATGTTTCTATTGGAGATAAATAAATGAATATAATTTCATTTTCAATTTGAATCATTCGAATCCGACATCAAACAAAAAATTTACGATGGAAATATCAACTGTTGGTCTAAGCTGGGTAATCGAAAATGACTATGTTATGCAGGTTGTTCTAACTAAAATTGACATATCATATCATTGAATTTTTAAAACTTGTTTCTATTAGAGATAAAAATTTGAATTAGCTTTCATTTGGCTTTAGAATCACTCAATTTCGACGGAAAACAAAGAAGTTGTAATTAAAACACTGCAGGTTAGCATGATTGGCCATTGCTCTCCCACAACTGACAAATAAATTTTGCTTTGTTATTTTCTCAATGGATTTGTTATACAGAGTAACTAATTGTTGTTTTCTTACATAATTCTTGATTAGGAGAGCCCGATCACTTCTCTTTATCCATGATTTAATGTTTTATTGCAGGTAGACACTCATTTTTTGCAGGTCTTGGGAAAATAAAGAAGGTCAATTTATGGACAAGTGATTTTTGAAAGAAATTTTATGAAACAAGGGAGTTTCATCCAACTCATTACCCAATGGATTCATAATAGAACAAATGAAGAATTGATTTCAATTTGAATATTCATGTCTTATCGTTGCTGCCAAAACATTTTTCAAAGAGATCATTTTTTTTACATAATATCATAGCTGTTGTAACTTAATTTATTTATTTACATACTGTCTTTTGTTGTTTTTTTTCTGATTTCTCTTATATTTTGTGTTTCAGGTATTGCTTCACTCAAACTGTAACCCATCCTCAGCATCAATACAATGAACAGCTAATTCATTCTTTGCGTACTTGCATTTTATGCTTGTGCATTTTGTTGTTCCTTTTCTGAAGGAACAACATTTGTGTGCACTTTTTTTATTTCTGCTATTTCTTTTCTAAAGGGACAACATTTTCGTTTTACTGTTCTTTTTTCAAAAGAAAAACACCTTTTGTGTCAGACGTTCCTTTTTCACAGTTCATTTTGTTGTTCCTTTTCCACGGTTCATTTGGTCGTTCATTTTCCACGGTTCATTTTTCTGTTCCTTTTTCACGGTTCATTTTGCTATTATTTTTCCAAAGGAACGACAGTTGCGTTTTTGCTGTTCCTTTTCCAAAGGAACAACACTTTTCATTTTTGTTGTTCCTTTTCCAAAGGAACGACACTTGCGTTTTTGCTGTTCCTTTTCCAAAGGAACGACACTTTTCATTTTTGCTCTTCCTTTTCCAAAAGAACAACACTTGCGTTTTTGTTGTTCCTTTTCCAAAGGAACGACACTTGTCATTTTTGCTGTTCCTTTTCCAAAGGAACGCCACTTGCGTTTTTGCTGTTCCTTTTCCAAAGAAACGACACTTTTCATTTTTGCTATTCCTTTTTCAAAGAAACGACACTTGCATTTTTGTTGTTCCTTTTCTAAAGGAACGACACTTTTAGTTTCTGCTGTTCCTTTTTCCAAAGGAACGACATTTGCGTTTTCACACTTTTTCGTGTGTATTTTTGTTTTTTTGGTGTGCATTTCCTTTGTTGTTCCCTACAAAGAACAACACTTTTTTTGAGTGTTTTTGCTGTTCCTTCAAATGAGCAACACTTTGGGAGTATTTTCGAGAGCAACCCTTTCTTCCTTTTGTGGGATTATTCTTAGTTCATCTCAACCACATTTTACTGATTCTCTTTCATGCATGAAGTACACTACTTTTATGAAGACAAGAATTATGGATTCTATTAAAGCGAGTTAATATCATTCACGTTATGATTTTTAACAAGGTAGCTCATTGATGATATATTCTTTTCAAAAGGGACACAATTATTTATATATTACTTTACTGCATTATTTTCTGCTGCACATAATACTGATTGATCATCTTAATACCATGTTGGTTCCATCCTCCCTAGTTATAATCTTCTCTGTCTGTAATAAATAAGATTATGGGTATATTTTTCTATTGACATGTTCAACTTCTTCCACCATCCCTGCTCTTAAGGAGTCCCGAGCCTCCCTCTTTTTATCATAAAAATTTATAATAACATCAAAATTTTGTTCGCAGATGGAGGATAGGGGGTCTCATTACGAGCCAACCTACCATGTTCATAAGGCTGTAACAAAGTGACATTCCCATTATGTTCACCACACCAGGGTTATGATCCATTGGATAGCCAAATTATCCTTGGAACAGGAAGTCTCATCACGAGCCGACCTAATCATTTTTGCTACATCCCAGTGAATGACAGTGTGGTTATCTGGCTACCACATCAGCACACTGATCTCTTCTATAGAACATCATTGGAACTCTCCATTTATAAATTGAGGATCCTGGCTCATATAGGTTAAAAAGAAACCCTACCAAGGCTATAGACGCCTGCTAGTAGCAGAGGCTCTGCTTATTGTATTGAAGTTATATCTTATCGTCAATTATTACTATAATACCCTTTTCTTATTCTTTCTTTTTATCAGAAAAGTTATTTCCTTAATTGTTTTTTTCCCTATTTTGAACCTTTACGCATGAAAAATTATTTTTTGATCAATCACATCATTTTTCAGCTAGAATACCGTGAGTAAAGCATCTTTTTGGCATATTGCTGTCCTTTTTCTCTTTTCATAACTTATCATCAATCCAAAGCATCCTATTTTTTATCCATAACTATCTTTATACACTCTGCTCTCATTATAACCATAACTCTCGCCGTTCTATCATTGATATGTGTACTCTGCTTCATTTACTATTGTATTATTCATTCTTTTTCCTTGCCGTCAGCACAACCCCTTTCATATGCTTTATGGTCATGGAATCCCTTTTCCAATTGAAGGGGGGAATGTATGCATTATGTGATTGCATGCGATATGATTACTGCACTCTGCATAACTTGTTGATTTGATAAAATATCAGTATCGCATGTATACAAAAGTTTTTCTGATTGAAATTTTTGCATGCATCTTATCTGTTGTTATTCAAATCTAACACTATGGATTCAAGAACATTGTATGCACAAGTGTGATTTGTTTACAGGAGAAAAACAGATATGTAGGGGAAATTCTATTCACAGCATGACCACACTATTGCAACTAACAGAAGAGGCTCGAGCAACTCACAAACATGAACAATTCTTCAAACATTATGTTCTTACCTGGATTCCACCTTTTGCATCACTTTCAGCACCAACTTTGCCTACATCAGCTTCAACAACTGCCAGTACATATATGTCATTCCACATTTTTCTTTTTGGAGGTAAAACTTGAGGTAAAATAGCAGAATTTTCTTATTTATTACGAATTTAGGAGAATTTAATGAAAATCCATTGAGCATTATTTATCATCCTTCAGTCCACATCTTTACCACTTCCCATTTTTTTCAGCAGCATATCATGTTGGGGGAGTGCTGATTTCATTCATTTCTTTCTTACAACCATGTCATTCATAGTCTTTATCATCCATTGCTATTCCTATTCAGTCTCAACACCTCCCTTATTCCATGTTGTTTTACACCAAGCATAGCATTCAACAGATGGTGACAACTACCTCTATTTGTTTTCTAGCATCGCATGAGGGCATGCTAATTTTTCAGAGAGGGGGAGGAATTGCTATGCATGATGGATGTTTTCTATTTTCTTTCTCATTTAAGGCATACAATTTCAGTGCAAAAAATGATTTCCATAATATTTTTAAAAAAACTATGAACTCAATTCTTGTGATCTCTGGAAAACATAGACATATTATTAAACTACACATAGCTAGATAATTTCAAGATAAATTGATTAATAAAATTTCAGAAATCATGCACTCTCACCTACAGCCATTTTGTTTATATCTCATGATCCGTGCATCAAAATGATCTGATTTTTGGATCATAAAGGCATTCATATATTACAAATCT